>JAKJHU010000220.1:222500-388785 GCA_022316685.1 Progne subis subis | reverse complement strand
AAAGCTCATTATTTCAGGGGGCTGCTGTACGTGTGAGTGGAACTCATTACCTGGGAGCCTCGTTACGTTCCCTGCTCTCTGACAAAACGTGGGCATTGCTTGGCTCCCTTAATTAAAGCTCAGTGCACGCCGAGAGGGAGCAGTTGTATTCACATTGGGGTTTTGTTGCTGCAGATGTGGCCACTGAAATCCATCCTTCAGAGGAGCCATCAAAGGCCAAGCAGCCTCAACCCACGTGGCAATTAAAGACATTTTTCCCTGTTGGAGAAGAGAACTTTGACTGAAGGATCCAGCATGACTCCAGGCCCAGGTCTGGCGGTGCTGGAGCAATCCTGAAGGACACTGTCCCCTGATTTTACTGCTGGTGTTGTTCTGTGTTCATGCAGAGCCTGCTGCAGTGGGGCCCTGTCATGGACAGTAATGATAAAAATAACAATGAATTAGCAACAATTACAAAAACAGGTCAGAGATTTATTTTTCCTTCGTCTCTGATATAATTCTTCTGTTCAGCTTGCCAAAAGCATTTCCTTTTTCCATGGGAAATTTTAGCTTCTCATGAAAGCATTAAGAGTTTTTAATTATTTCTTTAAAATCTGTCAGGATTTAAGAGGAGACTAAAAGAGAAAAAGAAATCAAATTTCTTTGTTCAAAGACAGTGAATAAACTTGAACTGCAAATTACAAATAGCCCCTGGGAGAGAGGTCTAAGGAAGGGGAGTGGAAGTTGGGGTAATCGTGTTAAGCTCCTGGTGTGCCACTGAATCCTGCCGGGCTTTGAATGGCAGGAGGCTCCTGAGTGCTGGAGCAGAAACCTCAAGGACAAACTTTTCTGGACAGAACTGAACCACTTCCAGGATCAGCTTTGTCACATCCCCACAGCCCAGACACAAAATCCCTGCACAGCAACGTGTGAGGGCTCTGCTGCGGAGTCCCAGTCGGGGAGGAAGATGGCACCAGTGCTCCCAGACAGGGGCATTCCCGTACGGGAATATTCCCACGGCCTGATCGACCACTTTTCAGTGCTTGATCTTCTCTAGGAACAAGAAATAAATTATATTTTGGTGGGAGGGAGAAAACTCCTCAATGAATTGACCCTGTGTAGGGTGCAGGGAAGTAGGATTGTTTAACTGGTGGATGGTTTAGCTGCTGGGGTGGTTTAACTGGTGGGAAGCTTGACTGGTGGGAAGTTTAACTGGTGGATGGTTGAACTGGTAGGAGGCTTAACTGATGGATTTGTTTAACTGGTGGGAAGTTTAACTGGTGGATGGTTTAGCTGCTGGGGTGGTTTAACTGGTGGGAAGTTTGACTGGTGGATGGTTTAGCTGCTGGAGTGGTTTAGCTGCTGGGGTGGTTTAGCTGCTGGCATGGTTTAACTGGTGGGAAGTTTAAGTGGTGGATGGTTTAACTGGTGGATGGTTTAACTGGTGGATGGTTTAACTGGTAGATGGTTTAACTGGTGGATGGTTTAACTGGTGGATGGTTTAACTGGTGGTGTGGTTTAACTGCTGGCATGGTTTAACTGGTGGGAAGTTTAACTGGTAGATGGTTTAACTGGTGGATGGTTTAACTGGTGGTGTGGTTTAACTGCTGGCATGGTTTAACTGGTGGGAAGTTTAACTGGTGGGAAGGTTAACTGGTGGATGGTTTAACTGGTGAATTGTTTAACTGCTGGCGTGGTTTAACTGCTGGCATGGTTTAACTGGTGGGAAGTTTAACTGGTGGATGATTTTGGAGGATAAAGCCGCCCCAGAGCAGCAGGTGCTGGCTGGTTTCCCCCGGCCGTGCAGGAGCCATGGGCACAGCCCCAGCTCCCAGCATCTCCCCAGGAGCCCCTGCAGGGACCAGCTCAGAGCACCAGCTGGAGCAGAGCACCCCAGGAACGCTGCAGCCCCTGGAGCTGTGCCCTCCTCTGCCCTCCCAGCTGCTGCAGGAACGGAGAGGAGATGGGAGAGGAATGTGGAGAAGCGGCTTCAGCCCCTGCTCCATGCCTTTGCAGGCTCTGTCAGAGATAACAACCCTGTATTTAGTGTAATTTACAGGAGCTGGGCTGTAATGGCTGTTGGGGGATCTTTAGCCTTCTTAGGAAAATCCTCTTAGGAGCAGCAGCTCCTTTAATAACCCGGCTGAGGCGGTGTCTCCCTATTTACATCTATTTGCATGTATTTGCATGCAGGCTGCTGAGAGAAACATCTCAGAAGCTCTGATGACTTCACATTTTTAAACCTGCCCATAATCTGAGGGGTTGGAGAGCAGGGTTTTGGGGACATGTGTGGATATTCCAGATGGACAGGCCAGGTCTGGGAGGGAGCAGCATTCCTTGTCTTCTTTGGATGCTGCCCAATGGATTTGGGGTTGGAAGGATCCTGAATGGATCCTCTGAAAGCCCTGGGGTCACCAGTCCCCCTGAACTCTCTGTCCCTGCATTATCCAGGTTCTTACTGCCAGACAGGAAAATTACGGAAAATGAATGTGCTCCAGCAAAAAAAAAAAGGAAAATAAAAAGGGCATTGTTAAATCCTGCCAAGTGCTTCACCTTGGGAACAGCACAAAGGGAATATGGGAGATCCCAGGGAGCCGTTCCCAAACCTTCCTGATGCTGTGCTACAAAGTCCCAGACAAACAAAAGTCTCCTTTTGTGGGGAAATGGTGCCACTTCCCATTGGAACTGCTGGAACTGCTGGTTCAGGGAAGAGAAAATCCTGAATAATCATGTTCTGGTTCTGGTTCCCATCCAGAAATGGAACTGCTGGAACTGCTGGTTCAGGGAAGAGAAAATCCTGAATAATCATGGAATGAGAGAATCACTGGCAAGGTTGGAAAAGCCCTCTGGGATTAATCATTGAGTCCAGCTGCCAAGGCCAGCACTGGCCATGCCCCCAAGTGCCACATCCACACGGCTTTTGAGTCCCTCTAGAGATGGGGACCCCAGCACTGCCTGATCACCCTTTCCAGGAAGAAGTTTTCCCTAATATCCAACCTAAACCTCCCCTGGAACAACTTGAGGCCTTTTCCTCTTGTCCTGTTTTTCCCTGGTGGCAGAGCCTTTCTTGGCTGCACCCTCCTGTCAGGGAGTGGTAGAGGGTAATACTAACTAATACTAATACTAATACTAATACTAATACTAATACTAATACTAATACTAATACTAATACTAATACTAATACTAATACTAATACTACTAATTATAGAAGAGTGAGTCAGGAATTGGGAACATTTCCCATACTGGACTTTGCATGGAGAGTTTGTTTCAACACAGCTCCATCACCTGAGCTCAATAATTTCAAACCTTCTCATTCTAATGGAGTAAAAATGTTCTTTAGATGATCCTAAACATTGTAATATGAAATGTGAAGGGTGAGACAATGTGAATTATGGGGTAATAAAATTGATCCAGAGAAATGAAGCACAACAAGAACACAGAAAAAAAATTGCAAGTTTACTGTCCTCATACAACAGATTTAGGGCAGCACTGAGATGAAACAATTCCATTTCCTACAGAAAATGCCATGGAAATTGGTGGATTTGCACCATCCTTCAGTCCTACCATCCCTTTCCTCCCCAGTCCTCCTGAGCCAACAGCTCACAGGAGCAGTGTCCTGTGCCCACCCAGTGCCACTCCCAGGCTGGTGGCACCACCTGAGTCCCTGTGGTGGCACCTTCAGTGCTCTGAAGGACAAGGAGCAGCACCAGGGTCGCTGCTCGTCCTACCCCCTTGCAGGTCAAAGCCCTTGCTGGACACTCCTCTCTCTATTTCATTAATTCCCAGACATCTGCTCTGGAAATGTCAGAACGTTGGGATCTCCTGGAATGAGGCGATAACCAGAACTGACATGGAATTAATCCCCAAATCACCTGGAGAGCCAAGATCCTGTGTCTGGGTGTGTTACCATGGCTGCAGCCCTTCAGAGGCACCTTCAGCCCCTGTCTTCACCCAAAGCAGGAAAAAAAAAAACCAAACCCAAACAAAAACCCAACAACTGGAAGGAAAAATTAACTGGAATCATGTCAGGAAGAACACGTGTGCTCCCTGCTGCTGCCGGGCTGTGCCTGGCACAGGCGGCGAGCTGATTCCAGCTAATTATTTTTGTGTTTATATTTATTGGCTGTGATTAGTTATGCAACAAAGACTGTGGGAGAACAAATCATGTCAGCGCAGTTAATTGGAGATAACACGAGCAGCAGTGAAAGCCCTAATTTTGATATTTTCCACGTGAAAAGGAGACCTGATCCTGCTGGTTGTTAATCAATAAAGGGCTGGTGAGGTCTCCATCAGAGGGGATGAGCCCAGCGCTGAAAAGCAGCACATTGGATGAGTTCTTCCTGATTCTTCCTTTGCTTTTAAAATAAATCTACTAGAAGTCACAGATTTTGGTGGAGTAAAGCCAGGGCCAGGATCAGAACTGAGCTGATCCTACCAGTAAAGCCAAGGCTGGTGTGAGGCCACCTGGCCATAAACTTTAGGACCTTTTAGGAATTGAATATGAACCTTTTTTGCTCCTCTCTAGACCACCAGAAATGTCCATTTTCCCAAACCTTCCAGGCTCTGCTGGTTAGATCCCAACAGGAGCCCCAGCAAGGCAAGGGCATCAAATGAGCCTGTCAGGAATCCACCTCCTGTCAGGAATCCACCTCCTGTCAGGAATCCATCTCCTGTCAGGATCCATCTCCTGTCAGGATCCATCTCCTGTCAGGAATCCACCTCCTGTCAGGATCCACCTCCTGTCAGAATCCATCTCCTGTCGGGAATCCATCTCCTGTCAGAATCCACCTCCTGTCAGAATCCACCTCCTGTCAGGATCCATCTCCTGTCAGGAATCCATCTCCTGTCAGAATCCACCTCCTGTCAGGATCCATCTCCTGTCGGAATCCACCTCCTGTCAGAATCCACCTCCTGTCAGAATCCATCTCCTGTCAGGAATCCACCTCCTGTCAGAATCCATCTCCTGTCAGGAATCCATCTCCTGTAAGGAATCCATCTCCTGTCAGAATCCATCTCCTGTCGGAATCCATCTCCTGCCAGAATCCATCTCCAATCAGGAATCCACCTCCTGTCAGGATCCATCTCCTGTCAGGAATCCATCTCCTGTCAGGAATCCATCTCCTGTCAGAATCCATCTCCTGTCGGAATCCATCTCCTGTCGGAATCCATCTCCTGTCAGAATCAATCTCCTGTCAGGATCCATCTCCTGTCAGGATCCATCTCCTGTCAGGAATCCATCTCCTGTCGGAATCCACCTCCTGTCAGGAATCCATCTCCTGTCAGAATCCATCTCCTGTCAGGATCCACCTCCTGTCAGAATCCATCTCCTGTCAGGATCCATCTCCTGTCAGAGTCCATCTCCTGTCGGAATCCATCTCCTGTCAGAATCCATCTCCTGTCAGAATCCACCTCCTGTCAGAATCAATCTCCTGTCAGGATCCATCTCCTGTCAGGATCCATCTCCAATCAGGAATCCCCCTCCTGTCGGAATCCCCCTCCTGTCCCAGCTCCTGCCCCTCTTCCCTTTCCCTGCAGAAACCCAGGCACTCCGTGGCACTGTGGGGTCGGTCCCTGCTGTCCCCCACTCCTCTCCCCCAGCACCTCCTGCTCCCTGCTCACATCCCCAGCCCCGCTCTGGACCAGGGCACCGCTCCCATCTCCGTTTCCCAGTGTGGAATCAGCCCTTGGAGCACTTGCCAAGGGCTGGCAGGGTGCTGAGGCAGCTGCAGGTGCCAGCAGATGCCTGGTGCCACACCTGGGGTGGCTCAGCTGCTGCTGGGACTCACCTGGCACCCGGCACGGGACAGGTAGGATGGCACATCCCAGGGGCTCCGGGCTCTTTTCCAGGATGCTGAGGGAGCTGGGAGTGCCCGGCTCTGGGTTAGAGCTCTTTGCTTGTGGTGTGAGGAATCCAAGCGCTGCTGCCTCCCCTCGTGCTCTGGCCTGGCCCAGGGAGCTCAGATCCATCATCCAACATCTCAGTGCCCCTGTCCTGTGAGCCACGGAGCCTCTGAAGGGGTTTGGGGGCAGATCCCGGCCTGCATGCAGCACCCCAGGATGGCAGGCTGAGAGGGAATGGCCTCCAGTCTCACCAGGGCAGGTTTAGGTGAGATAATAGGAATATTCCTTTTGTGGAAGGGGTGGCCAAGCATTGGAACAGTGGTGGTGGTGGAGTCACCATTGCTGAAAGTGAGGGTGTGGCACTCAGGACCTGCTCTAGAGGTGACCGTGGTGGTGCTGCTGGTCCGTGGTCGGACTCAACGATCTCAAAGGTCTTTTCCAACCTGAACCATTCCCTGACTGTGATCCCCTCTGCGGCCCATGGCATTTGCACCTTCCTGACTCTAACAGGGAACATGAAGCCCTCCAGCCCAGCCCTTTATCCCTCCAGTGCTCCTCATTTTCCTGTTTCTGGAGCCCAGGCCCAGCTAATTGATGTTAATTGGACTTGCACAGGTATTTTCCTTCCCTCCACGTGCCCTGCTCCTGTTGTGAACTCCAGCTGGTTTATAATCCCCTACAGCAGCCCCAGACTTCGGAACAGGAGCCTGAGGATGAGTTGCCTTTTTATCCCCCTTGCTCTTGAGGATCTTTGTGTATTTGGGTAATTCTGAAGGCTTGCTGAGCCAAGATCAGAATTCCCTTTGATTGATTTCTTTATTTAGCAAGGAAACCCCACGTGGTGTGGCACCAAAACAATGGGATTTCCCCTCCCCTTTTCCAGTCCCATGGTGTGTTTGGGGAGCTAAAAAACAAGGGAAGGTTTTTGTGCTTGTGGCTCTGCTCTGGGTGATGTTTGTGTTTGGTCTGGGGGGTTTGAACTGCAAGTCCAAGCTGGGGGAGCCAGGAAGGGCTTTGTCTTCAGGTTCTGTTTACCTTTGAGAGGCTGAGAAAGCTCTGCTCAAACTCCTTTTCTCTTTCCCTCAGAGCAGGCTTGGGGAGAACCCCCTCCTTTCCCACAGGGATGAGCAGATGGGATCCAGGAGCTCCCTGAGGTGCCAGGGAAGGTGAGGTCACCTGGGGAGGGGTGGCCTCTGCCCTGCAAGGTCACACCACCCCACTGCTGCTTTAACAGCTCAGGAAGCACAAACCCCAAGCGTTTGGAGGCGTTGATTACTAAGGGAGTTGTTAAGAACTGACTGCTGCCAGGGCAGAACTTGTTTTCCCCAGCAGGGCCAGCAGGAGCTTTTATCTTTGCAGGGGATTAGCCCAGCCAGGGATCCCTGGACCAGAGATCAGAACCCAACCACACAAATCCCCTCACCTTGAAACGTTTCCTGCTTTAGTTCTGTCCAAAGGATATTTTGCTTGGGTGCTTTCATCTTTAAAACACTGAACTCCTCCAAAGCCAAGCTTTAATGTCATGTGGGAGTTTGCTTTCTTTGAGGAGTAGGAAATGGCCACACACGGTGGCATATGCACAGCCCTGAGTCACCTAGGGAAAAAACAAACATGGTTTGGTCCATGTGCATCGGTTTCCTGGTGCCAGGGGATGTTTGCTTGGGTAAGTGTTGCAAGCCAGGAACACCTGCGTGGTAAATAAATAAAAAAGGATCTGAAAATTAACCTGGAGCCAGCCTTCCCATCACAAACTGGAGCTTTGGGGTATGGAATGCATAAAAGAGCTCCAACCTGGCCTTGGACACTCCCTGGGATCCAGGGGCAGCCACAGCTTCCCTGGGAGGAGAACGATCCCTGTCAGACCCGTGTGTGATTCCAGGAGCTCCCAGGCCCAGCAGGCTTCCAGCAGCTCGGAGATGAACACTGGAAGAGTGAAAGCAGGAGAGAAGTGGCTGGGTTTGAGGCAGGCAGTGACTTCTCCCTGCAGGGCTCATGGGGATGAGGCTCCTGCTCCGTCCTGGGGCGTCTCTGAATCAAGGCGGGGTGTCCCCCTCAAAGGCTCCTCCTGCTTCAAACCTGGGCTCAGGAAAGGAATCCCTTGGGGACATTGGGGAGCAGGAAATCAGACTCTGTGTGGTAATTGTGTTCCTCCCTGGCCCTAAAAGCCATTGATCTGTGACAATATTTGCCAGAGTTTACTGATTTTCCCGACTCTTTGATGGCAGGTAAGAAACCCGTCTGTCTGCTGTGGCTGAGCTGCCCTGGAAGAGTTTCCTCTTTGCAGGAATTGTTAAAAACCAAAATTGATTCAGCAGAGCCAAAGACAATTCTAAAACAGATCTCTGCTTAGTTGTTTGATGTTTTGTGTACTTGTTCAATGGATTCTGGCTGTCAGACTCCTCAGCATCCTTCCAGGGCTGGGCCTGGGGGTGTTGGGGTGTGTAGAAACACCAGGAATTATTGGACTTCATGGCAAGCCCTCACTCCCTCTTGCTCAGTGACTGCTGAAAATCCTGGACATATCCCAAGCTGGGTCCTAATCACAGCTGGAGAGTAAAATTAGAAAGCTGGTTTGACTCCACGTTCCCAGAAATGCCAGATCATGTAGGAGAGAAGGGATTTAATTTTTTTTTTTTCCAGGAAATCATCCTGTTCCTGCCAGGAACTGGCACTGCTGAGAGAGCTTCCCAACACCCAGGTGCATTTTCTAGGTGTAAACGCTGCAGAAGTGGTGCAGAGGCTCTGCAAATACTGAGGAATTATTTCTCTCCCTAGCACAGGATACTCCCACCACCCTGAAATGCCTCCTCGGTGGCTGGCAGGTTTTAGAGGAGCTGTTCCCCTCCTGTGCTCCCAGCCTGATCCTTCCTCCTGCCAAGACCTGCGTGTTTTGTCTTCCCCGTTATCGCTGCAGAAACTCAAACATGATATTAGTTTAATTAGAGATCAGCTCCTTTTATGGCATGCAAATGCCCTGTCTGACTAAATCCCCCTTCTGAAGTTGGCAGATGCAAATTAAATCCTGTGCGCTGAAGTGTAATTTGGCTCTGAACACTCTTCAAGGCCCTCAGTGATTCAGGGGGTGGAGGGGAATTAGTCTTAAGCTGCATTTGTTGCTTTCTCCTCCCTTAATTTGTTTATCTGAACGCTACTGAAGCAATATTGGATGGAGACAAATTGCCAAGTGACACACGAGCGAGAGCTGAGGCTTCACTGCTGGGTTCTGGAGCTGGAAATAACCGAGGTCCAGTGTACCTGAAATAATGGCAAATACTGGGCCATCTGCCACTGCTGTCCCTCCTGCTCCCAGTGTCCAGCAGGCTGGCAATGGCCATGCTGGCACTCAGGGGCAGCAGTGCCAGCCTGGGGCCATCCAGGTGCTTGCAGAGCCCTGTCACCCATTTCCACGGAAAATCTCTTCTTTAGCTGCTGCATTCCCATGGTGAAGGGTGACTGTGGAACCCCCATCCCACTGGAGCTGGCTCTGCACTAAGCTGGTTCCTCCACATTTCCTCCTCCTCTGGGGGGCTCAGGGAGAGCTGCAATCACTGGGATTACAGAGGAAGTGTCACACTGAGGGTCAGCAGGAAAGGCTGAGAGAGCTGGGGTTGCTCAGCCTGGAGAGGAAAAGGCTTTGGGGTCAGCTAATTTTGGGTAATTCCTGTACCTGAAAGAGCTGCAGGAAAAATGGAGAGGGACTGGGGACAAGGGCTGGAGGGACAGGACACAGGGAATGGCTTCCAGTGCCAGAGGGCAGCGCTGCATGGGAGATTGGCAATCAGGAATTGTTCCCTGGGAGGGTGGGCAGGGGCTGGCATGGAATTCCCAGAGCAGCTGTGGCTGCCCCTGGATCCCTGGCAGTGCCCAAGGCCAGGCTGGACACTGGGGCAGTGGCAGGTGTCCCTGCCAGGGCAGGGGTGGCACTGGGTGGGATTTCAGATTTCAGGTCCTTTCCCCCCAAACTCTTTGTTTTATTTTATGATCCTGGCATTGCCACAGAGGTTTTCCCAAAGTGCCAGTGAACAATTCCCCGGCAGAGTCCCCCTTCCTTCATTCCTTGGGAGCAGCTGTGTGGGACTGTGCCGGCCAATCCCATAACGGGAATGTGCTCCCACTCCTCCAGCCCCATCCATCCTCTCACTCCAAATGCTGCAATTGAAGCCAGGAGTGCTTTGAGGCAGCCCCAGCAGATTAATTAAAGCCCATAATCAGCATTTTTCTTCATTGCTCTCAGATCAGTCAGCAATGCAGCCCAAGTAGTTTTGCCTCACTGTAACATTTGCCTGGCTTTTATGGAGAGGCTCTGTTTGCTGTCCCGCTCTCGCTGCCTCTGAGGATTTATTCTGGATTCAGCGCTGTGTTTGCTCAGCAGCAGGTGTCTGATCACACCGATTGCTCGGTGCCACGCTCCCCACACGGCTTTCAGCCGGGACCTGCAGCTGGTTTGTTCAGAAGGAGTGGTTTTAGAGCCTCCCCTGTGCTGTTTTGCAGGAACGAATCAAGTGGGGGGATCTGGAGGTAACAGCACTTCAATCCCTGCGTTTGTGCTGAGCAGCAGAGCAAATAAGTGCCTTTCAATTACAGGCTCGTGCAGACACTCCCTGCTTATGTTTTATAACAATGATTTGGGATCAAGAGGTTTGCAGCTAAAGGGATAAACATTTAGCCCAGATAAGCAGATTTGTAGAAATTATTGTTATCCCAAGCTGGTTGGATTCATTAGGTCCCAAGCACGGCTGGCTCTGAAATCCGACGGGGATAAATTTATCCCACCAAAGTGAAATCTGCTCAGGGATGAGTCTGAATTATGGTATATTCATAATAGCCTTTCTTTCTGATGTTTAACGTGGCAAAAATAGCCAGGACAGGGAAATTATTTTCTTCCCCAGTCTCCCTGCCCTCAACAAAGCATTGGCAGGGGGATTTCTGGGTGCTGCCAGCAGCAGCAAGGGGGGAGGAAGGATTTGGAACAGAAGTGAAGTGGGATCCTGGACATTTACCTGTGAGGGACTACAGGAAAAGAGACGTATAAATCCATGGGTGATGCTGATCCCAAGTTGTGATCGTGACACACAAAGCAACCACACGGAGACGAGAGATTTGCAGGGCAGAGATGTTCCTCTCTGAGAGCCTAAGGCTGAGCCAAGGCCGAGAGCCCCCTGCCTGTTTATTCTTTACTTTTTATACATTTGTGGGTCTGGCTGTGGATTGGCTTCTGGAGTTATCACCTCCCAGCCCAACGGCCAGACCAACTGTCAGTTACAATTGTTTTCAGGTTAGAAATACGCAAACAAAGGACAGAGAATGAAAAACAAAGGGTTTGTTTATGTTACATGTGTGAGAAAAGGCAAAAGATGCTCCTAATATTGTACAGAAGCTGAGAAGTCTGACTCCACTGACTCCATCTTATGAAGAATCAAAAGGCTTTAAAAAACTCAGAAAAACCAGGGTGACACCAAGTCACTTGGATTCCCAGGGCATTTTGGGAACAGTTTTATCCCTTTGCTGTACCCCACGTTTGCACAAAGACCTCTCTGACCTTCCAGAAAAGCTCCTATCCCTTGTTTGAGGGTTCTGCCTTTGGATTTCTGACCTGGCAGCTTTTCCCGTTTACACCTCTTTATCTGCTCCTCTCCTCTCCTCTCCTCTCCTCTCCTCTCCTCTCCTCTCCTCTCCTCTCCTCTCCTCTCCTCTCCTCTCCTCTCCTCTCCTCTCCTCTCCTCTCCTCTCCTCTCCTCTCCTCTCCTCTCCTCTCCTCTCCTCTCCTCTCCTCTCCTCTCCTCTCCTCTCCTCTCCTCTCCTCTCCTCTCCTCTCCTCTCCTCTCCTCTCCTCTCCTCTCCTCTCCTCTCCTCTCCTCTCCTCTCCTCTCCTCTCCTCTCCTCTCCTCTCCTCTCCTCTCCTCTCCTCTCCTCTCCTCTCCTCTCCTCTCCTCTCCTCTCCTCTCCTCTCCTCTCCTCTCCTCTCCTCTCCTCTCCTCTCCTCTCCTCTCCTCTCCTCTCCTCTCCTCTCCTCTCTCCCTTCCTCCCTTCCTTCTCTTTTCCCAGTAATGTTTTTTGCCTGAAGGAGCATTATTTTGGGAGAGGGGTGAGATTTGCCCACTCTCATGGGTGCCAGCTACCTGGGCAGAAAGTCACCTGGAAAATCATCATCCATCGCTCTGCTCCCATCCTTTAATCAGGATGGGGCAGAGGAGAAGGCCTCTGGAATAAAGCACAGCCAAGGGTGGGCAGCAAAGCACACATTTATCCCAGGATTAGTGCCAGGAATTGGGCAGATCCATCACGGTTATGGCGTGTTCTCCTCGTGGTTACGGGATGGATAATGCCCCAATCAATAACTGACGAGAGGGGAGAGGAGAAAGGCTTTGATTTAAGGTTTGCCCAGGCTTTGTAGAGAAGCAAGATTTATTGCAACATAAAAATCCCAAATTTAGCCTCTGGCTTCATAGGCATCGGTGCCTGTGCTAATATGGGCTGGTATTTACTGTGCATCCCAATGCAAGGACACCACATCCGTGTGTCTGCCCAGCCAGGCTGCGCTGCAGTCAGCCAGGGAGGCACAGCCCAGTCCTGACTGGGAATAACCCGATTTTCCTTCTTGCACCAACCATTTGGAATCCAGCAGGGCTTTGCAAACAACCCTTGGTGTCAGCAAGGCGATCCCAGGGCCTGCTCTGGCTTGGCCCTGCGTCCCTGGGAATCTCAGGGAATTACAGCCAGGGCTGCAAAACACCTCTGCAAGATCCAGAGCTGGCAAGAACTGCTGGATGTTTCTGTTTGCCCTCTGCTCTTGCATTGCAAACATCAAATTATGGAATCACACAGGACATTCCTGTCTCTCTTGCCTTCCTGGATCCATCAGATCCAGGCCCCTCCTATCCTGGAGTGCTTTTGGGAGCTTGTGGGGCTCTGTACAGAATCCACACCCAGGTCTCTTGTTTTGCCACAGCTCCTGTCCAGGTGCTGCTGGAATGATGTCATGGTGAGAGAATGAAATGATCAGCTCCAAATAAAACTATTTTCCAGAGGTTGGGCAGAGCCTTGCAAATTTGGGCCTTTTTCTGCACGATCACCTAAAGCCGGAGAAAACCAAGCACAGCCTTTAAGTCCAGCTCCTTATCCCTGTTCTTGGCTGAAAAAGGGTGAAAACCTGGAAATGCTGGAGAATTCCAACCTCGGTTACAGCGAATCCTGACACAGGGCACGGCACCAGGAGGTTTGGGGCTGATTTCAGCAGTCACAGGGATTTATCCAGAGGTGGAACTGCCCCAGAGCCAGGTGTGCTCTCAGCTCAGGGCATCTCTGCTCCAACCCTTTCCCTATTCCCAATGGATCAGCTGAACCTGCAGAGTTTGACCCGAATTCACAGTTCTGAGCTTTCTGGTACTTTGAAGTTCTAGTCAGGTCAAAGAAAAGCAAAAGGTGACAACCCTGAGGGTGTTGAGACACTCGGATTCCCAACATCCACCACAATTCCAGGAAAAACGTGTGGAGACCAGCACCGTGCATTCCCATTTTACAGGAAAATCCCCAACCAGCTTGCCCTCTGCCCTCTGTCCTCCATGGACAATCCACATCCTCCTAAACCCCTGGAGGCCTGGCTCAGAGAAAGGAATGGGCACAAGCACGGAGGGAAATCCTTGGATTTGTAACACCCGGACCACAGGAATATTCTGGCAAGATCCCAACAGGACACAGGAGTGACATGTGAATTTTGTCCTTCTGCCATGGCACACCTTGGACAAAGAGGAGACTGATGTGCTCCAGCCTAGGAATTACCCCATGAGTGACCCCAGCTGTGGAGGAAATCTCTAAATAATCACCTGAATAATTCCTGGGACATCTTCTGGCCTTCAGCTCCACTGCCGCCAGCATTCATCGGCCTGGAATTTATGCCCCCAATTTGTGCAAGATGAGCCCAGACCCTCAGGGCTCTCATTTAGCAGCTTTTGATACCAAATTTGGGAAAGTCCAGGTGAAAATGCACAAGGCAAAAAGAAGTCTTGGACAAAATGGGAGACTTTGCTGGAATTTACTCCCATTCTACTGGCAAAACCAAATATATCCACAGAGGAAAGCTGCTGAAGGCGGTTTGAACCCAAATATTCTCTGTGTGTTCCCATGGGCATTGACAGATCCTTCACAACCACACAAATCAGCTCATTTTCACATCCTTCACAAAACAGATCAGCTCATTTCCCCTCCCAGCAAGCGTCAGATATTTCAGGAATGGGTTGTCCTGTTGATCATTTATTTCAAATGAGTCCATTATAATTCCAGAGCTTGTTATCCAGAGTTAATCCTTGGTTCCAACCTCCCCAGGCTTGGAAAAAAATGTTGATCTCAGTCTTGGTGCTGAATCTTTGTGTTCAGCCACCTAAAAATTCAGCTCAGGGTAGGCAAAGCTCCAGTGTTGCTGAGGTCAGAAATAAATGAATAATTATTGCAACAATGGCTGCATTTCCAGCCTTTCACAGCTCCAGGAGCAAAACACGAGAATTTTCTGGGAACCAGACCAACCAGATCTCCCCAGTGGACACCACCCTGGTACCGGCACGAGAGTCCTTTCAGTAATCTCCCTCCTAATTAATTTTTCCTCTTATCACAGAAGCCATTTCAGACACTGAGAAGAGAAAACCCTTCTTCTCGCCGGCCTGGTCCCAGGATGTCAGCCTGTCTCATCCAAAGGCAGTTTCCAGAGCAGAAGTCACCTGGGACAACTCTCCTGGGCCGTTCCAGCAGCTCCCTACATCCTCCTGCAGGGACAGAGATAACAACGAGGGGTTTTCCCCAGAAAAGCCCGTTCAGAGCAGCGTTTCCCTGGAGCAACAGAAGCCAGCAGATAAACAGGAACAAAGTGGAGTTTGGGATAACACACAATCAAAGGATTAGAATTCATCCATTTCTATGGAAAACAGTGTTAAAACTGCTGAGCCCTAAATGAATCTGAATGAAAGGGATTTATCTCCTCACTGGACTCAGCAGACCCTTTATCATCGGGGTGGTTTGCAGGAGATGTGTCCCTGCCCCAGCCCCTTTTGTTCTTTCAGTGTCTGAAAGAAACTTTCTTACTGCTGCTGTTGGTGCCATGGAGCCACCTGGGGAGGGTGAGCTGAGGGCTGGAGGATCCCTGTAGAGCTCCTGGAGCTCCTGGAGCACTGTGGTCCCACATGGAGAGAGCCCGACCCAGAGATGTGGAGCCCCAGCAGGGTGGGACAATCCCCAGTGTCCTCCTCACTTCACCTGGCTGAGCCTTTCTGTTCCCAAAGGGCCTTTACCAGGAGAAAACCATCCCTTAAATGTGGACCAGCGCTAAAATAAACCCTTCTGGTCACAGAGTCACAGAAACATTAAAGCTGGGAAAGATTTCCAGGATCATCCAGTCCCAGCTGTGCCCATCCCCACCTTGTCCCCAGCCCAGAGCCCTCAGTGCCACATCCAGGAATTCCTTGGGCACCTCCAGGGATGGGGATCCAAACCTCCCTGGGCAGTGCCAATCCCTGAGCTCCCTTTCCATGGGGAAATTCCTGCTGCTGTCCACCCTGAGCCTCCCCTGGCCCAGCCTGAGGCCGTTCCCTCTGCTCCTGTCCCTGTTCCCTGGGAGCACAGCCCGACCCCCCCGGCTGTCCCCTCCTGTCAGGAGTTGTGCAGAGCCACAAGGGATCCCCTGAGCCTCCTTTTCTCCAGGCTCAGCTCCTTCTCAGCTCCCTCAGGAATTCTCCAGCCCCTTCCCAGCTCCCTCAGCCCCTCCTGGGGTGGGTCACAAAGCCCCTGCAGAAAAGCCCACACGAGGTTTATGGGACACAAGGTCTGCCCGGTGAGTGCCGTTCCTTCCCCAGCACTTCGGGGTTCCTCTGGTGCTCTACAAGGACAGGGATCACCCAGCGTGGGGACAGGCATGGACTGATGGAGCAGGGGAAGAGGAATCCAAACCAACACCTCGCTGTCTCCCTCTGAGCAGCAGCGTTTTAAACATCTCTCCTGTGGCAGCCCCCAGGACCAGACATGGATTGCCTTTTCCAAGAGAGCTCACAAAATGCTGGATGGAGCTGAAGAACACCCCCAGGTATGGGAGGATTGCCCTGGACACAGCCAGGCCCCAGTTCCAGCCAGGGCCGTGTTCACACCAGGCTCTGGCAGTGCAGGGCTCTGTTTTCCTCATGCCACAGAAGTGCCCTGATTTCCCTCATTTCCGAATGGGCGCCCCTGCGTTGTAATTTGGCCATTTTCGTTTGTGACACTTGATGAGTCTTTCTTTTATAATTGGGACCAAAACTGGCAAAAGAATAAACAACAGGATTTTGCTCACAGAACTCAAAGACACAAAGCAAATAAACTCCCAAGAATTCAGCTGGTGAAAGGGATCAATCAGTAATAATTACACCCTTAGGGATGAAAACTTTGGAAAGCGGTGGAGGTGGGAAGGGAGGAGGTTGGAAAGAGTTCTCTGAGCTTGGCATCCAGGTCAGATAGAAATGTTCTGATATTCACAGGGCGAAGTTTTCTCTCTACAGGGGACAAGAATTAATTCCCTCAATGCCCAACGTGTGCATCCATTCCCAGAGTTACACTCTGTCCTGTCAGAGGGTTTAAAATGAGATTTTAATGAGGTTTTTCCACCTCATTTTAATTTCGTGCTGTTGCTGTGGGTGAAGGAACTCCCAAACTGTGTAAATCTGTATAAATAGCTGTGATCTCGCCGAACAGAACGGAGTTACACCACTCTCCCCAGTAATAAACCTTCCCCTTCAGCTCAGCCTTGCAAAGGGCACAGCTGTGCCCCGGGAGCCCTGACCTGTACTCCCAGCAGGAATGTTCACAAGCTCTTCATTTATTAAGCTCACCCTACAGAAATGCTTAAAGTTGATTTATGTGCTGAAAGTCAGGAGTTCCACTCAGAAACGGAGCCATGGAAGTTGTGCCTTCCCTGAATCCTGGAACAAAGCACA
Organism: Progne subis subis; assembly: GCA_022316685.1. NCBI lineage: Eukaryota > Metazoa > Chordata > Aves > Passeriformes > Hirundinidae > Progne > Progne subis. The sequence continues at coordinate 372,016 of JAKJHU010000220.1, read as the reverse complement.
TTTGAACTTGCAGATGTGGCACATCCCTGTTGTTTCTCCAGCTGCAACAGGAATATACCAGGAGGCAAATTCTTATTTTTCTTTTCAAATTACTTTTTTATTGGCATTTTCATTTTTTTAAAGATATACATCATCTGGTTCCCGTTACTCAGGCAGCCACACAGGAAATGGTAATCAGTTCTGTTGATACTGTTTTCCTCCGAGGGATTCCCAAGGATAATATTTATGTAGGAATTAAGGGATTGGTTCACTTCCCTCGGGCTGGGGCGCAGGGAAGTGCAGCTCGGGGCAGGAGGGTGGAACCTGCAGGGACAGGGAGGCTCTGAGCTGAATGCCCTGTGCAGATGGGGAAGGGGATGTGTTCCAAGAGAGATTCCAGCAGAGTTATCTGTTGGATCAGCTGGAGGTCACCGTGCTGAGGCCGAGGAGGGGGAGCTGAGCCTTTTCCTCGTCCCCCTGTGCCCCCTGGTCCCGGGGCTGCTGCTGCAGGGTGGGGGTGCCACTGCCCTTCCCTGGGAATTCTCCTGGAAGCAGGAGGGGCCCCAGGCCTTGGGCTCTGGCTGCTGGGTCCATGAATCAGCTTCACGGAAACCTCTGGGTCAAGGAGTAATCAAGTAACGGAGGATGAGCCCACGCTGCCTCTTGGCACTTTCCACCTTGGCAGTCATTTTCTCCTTCCTTCCTTCTCCTTCAGCTCCCTTTGGCCTGACCTTGCCAGTGACAGCTCTGCTCAGCCTGGAGAAATTCCGATGATTTGTCCCCCTCCACGTCCCTGCCTCTGCTTTCCCCGTGTTCTTTGGATCTGTTTGCTCCCAGCCCAGGGCTCCCTAATTGTGTTCCAGCAGAGACAAACCTCCTGATTAAAACTCCATCCTGAGCCTGCCCAGGCTGCAGCAGCACAGGTGTCAGGGCCCCTGGAACTGCAAACTCAATCTTCCTGATGGATTTAATTTGGGGCTCTGCTCTGTCACCCCCGTGCTGGGCGCAGGAGCAGCCCCCGCCCCGCCTGCCCTCCTCCCCCTGCTCCCCCTGGCAACCTCCTCATTGCTTAAAAATATTCAGTGAGGCTACATCAAAGCGAATATTGTGTTATTGTTGCCAGGGGTGACATTAGATGAGAATTATATGAAACAATAAGGGCGCTGGAGTATAATCCGTTTGACATTTGGAACATGTTCCCAGCGCTCCGTGCTCTTCGGAACACTCACACAACAGGACTGTCTTCATTTTCAGCACAATATTTGTGTGCGTGAGGAGATTTATCTCTCTCTATTCCTCTGTCTGGTCATTCTCTGCAGGAATTCGGAGGCTGCTCAAGCACCATTTTTGCTGCTTGTACCCGCAGGAGGAGTGGGCAGTGAATTTGTGTCAGCACAGGGCTGTCCCTGCCCCGTGCTGGGTACCCTTAAAATCCCAGAGGGGTTTGGGTGGGAAAGGACCTGAAATCCCACCCAGTGCCACCCCTGCCCTGGCAGGGACAGCTCCCACGGCCCCAGTGTCCAGCCTGGCCTTGGGCACTGCCAGGGATCCAGGGGCAGCCACAGCTGCTCTGGGAATTCCATGCCAGCCCCTGCCCACCCTCCCAGGGAACAATTCCTGATTGCCAATCTCCCATGCAGCGCTGCCCTCTGGCACTGGAAGCCATTCCCTGTGTCCTGATCTCTATTCTAAACCTGCCCTTGGATTTCCCTTGTGCCACCCAGGCCACAGCCACCAAACTCCTCTGAATTTCCGAAGGCTTCCGTAAAATGTTCAACTTCATGGGCAGAGCACATCCAGGAGGAAGCATTTTGTGATTCCCCTCTGCATTCCCGTTACCCTGTTTGCACAGGAGGCAGAGCTCCTCTCCAGCGGGTGCTGGGGATGTGGGCACCGAGCCTTGCTCCTTCCTCACTTCCACCTGAATTGTGGCTCTATCCCAATACACAAAGCCTGACAATTCCAGGTATCAAAGCCTCCTTCAAACAACCTCCCCAGGTTCTCCCAGGCAGTGACTCAGCTCCCACGTTCCTGTCTCCGCACAAACAGAGCCACCAGCGCACACAGAGAAGCTGCTCCTCCCACAAATATCCATATTCCAATTATCTCAGTTACTGATTCCACAGGATCAGCTCCTCTTCCTGCCAGATTCCCCGCACACATCTCTCTCTCTCACGCTCACCCTGGCAGCTGAACTGGTTTTCCATTCAGCCCTGAGATCCCTGTGCAGCAGCAGGTCACTTTTTACCTGGAAAAGGTGGAATACTTGCACCTGGAAGAGGTAAATCGAGGACACAGAGCATGGGCTGGGATGTGCAGAGGGTTTAAAGCACTTGGGGTGAATTTTGGTGAGAGCTGGAGGCTTTTGGTGGCTTGGGTTTGAGACAGAGAAAAATGTGGGGACTCTGATCAGAGAGGGCAAACTGACATCGCCAGGTCCCAGCAGCCAAGTCTTCAGCATAGCTGCATAAAAATGTGTTTATCCCACATAATCCCCCTGCTTTGTGTTATTTTCACTTCAGGTATCGTTATCTTGCCCTCCGAGCTGCTTGCTGGGAACGATTTCGTGTGAGAACTCTGCATCCGTCCTGAAGACCCAGGCTGGGTTTGTTTGAGGTTTCCTGAGGGTTCGTGAACACCTTGGAGTGTCTGAGGTGATTTGTGGGGCACAGGTGAGCCTGGCTGGGCTCTTCTTGAGATTCCGGGCTCGTTCCTGCTCCAGTCTCAAAGCAAAGCTGGTGGAGCAGAAACCTTCCCCACAGCCCCTGAGCCAAACGTGTCAAAACTTTGGCAGGATGAAGCAGTGAGAGATCCCTGCACTGGTGACGTTCCCGTCCTGCCAGGCATCTTCCCAGGATGGGAAAAGGCAGCTTTGCTCATTCAGGGTGTGTTACCCTCGTTTTTCTGAGTTTTTTAAAGCCTTTTGAATTTTCATAAAATGGAGTCAGATCTTTAGTTACTGCACAATATTAAGAGCAGTTTCTACCTTTTTCCCACATATGTAACATAAACAAATCCTTTGTTTTTCATTCTCTGTCCTTTGTTTGCATCTTTCTAACCTGAAAACAATTGTAACTGACAGTTGGTCTGGCCACTGAGGCTGAGGGGTGTTTAACCCCAGAAACCAATCTTTAGCCAGACCCACAAATGTATAAAAAGTAAGAAATAAACAAGGAGGCTCTCTCTGCCCTAACTCAGCCTTGAGCTGGCACAGAGGAACCTCTCTGCCCTGCGAAACTTCTCGTCTACGTGTGACTGCTTTGCTGTGTCTCGGTGACAAGGGTGGGCTTTAATTGATTCCAGAAGCTGGAGTTTGGGAATTGTGAGCCCTGCTCTCCTGGCCCAGCAGCTCTGGCTGCTCTGCTCCCTCTGGCCAGCTCTGGCCAGCAGCCCCAGCACCAAGGTAAATCCAGCCTGGGTGAGTGACCCTGCACAGGAATATCACTGCTGCTCACAGGGCAAAAGGGATGTAAAGAACAAAAAGACAAAATAAAAAATCCTTTGGAACAAAAGATCAACAATTTGTGGCTGGAGAAGCACCCAGGGTAGCTGGAAGATTTTCACATTTTCCTCCCAGTTTGGAGATGTGTTAATGTGGCTCCTTCCCTGCCAACAGCCACAGAAGGACAAATCAGAGCTGGTCCAGGTCAGAGGAGTTGGAAGGGACCTTAAAGATCAGCTCAGCTCAGCTCAGCTCAGCTCAGCTCAGCTCAGCTCGTGTTAAAGCCCACCCCTGCCCTGGCAGGGACAGCCTGCCCACTGCCCCAGTGTCCAGCCTGGCCTTGGGCACTGCCAGGGATCCAGGGGCAGCCACAGCTGCTCTGGGAATTCCATGCCAGCCCCTGCCCACCCTCCCAGGGAACAATTCCTGATTGCCAATCTCCCATGCAGCGCTGCCCTCTGGCACTGGAAGCCATTCCCTGTGTCCTGTCCCTCCAGCCCTTGTCCCCAGTCCCTCTGCAGCTCTCCTGGAGCCCCTTTAGGCCCTGCCAGGGGCTCGCAGCTCTCCCTGGAGCCTTCTCCTCTCCAGGGGAGCCATGAGGTAAAAGATTTTCCTATTAAGAGATGCCTGTGGATCCCTTGGCATTCCTGGAAGGATCTGGAAGCCCAGGGCAGGGCAGAGCTCGGCGCTCCAAGGTCGGAGCAGCAGGAGGAGCTCCCAGTCCTGGCAGCCCTCAGCAGCCCTGGGGCTGAACCCTCTGTCCTGTCCTTTTAACTGAGGATGGAGATAATTAAATTTTGCACTGTGGTTACACTTCAGTAAATATTGTCTATAAAAATCAATTGGCATTTACTGTACTTAAGGTATAATAACGATTCTTATAAATCTAAATTATCCCAATAAATCTAAATTAAATGCCTAGGTTTAAATGTATTTAGGACATTTAATTAATAAAGTGTTACCAAATAACCATTACTAATCTGTTTACTTCAAGCCTGATTTCCATTTCCAAAGGATTTATTTCTCAGCAGTGTGTGTGGGAGGGTGAAAGGATGTGAAAGGGTTTTAAACAGCTACTGCAGGTACCAGAAATATTGGGAAATTGCCCAGGAAATTCCCTCATCTTCCCCCCCACAGAGAAATGCTGATCTGCTGGAGCCAGAAGTTTTCAAAGGAAAAAGTCCATTTTGACTTATCTGGAATTTTAAGTCTTCAGAAAGTTCTGAAGTCTGAAACTTCCTCTTACAACATTCTCCTGGTTTAAAGCTCTGCTTTGCTGTTAAAGCTGATTTTCCAATTAAAAATTTAATCGAACTTATAAAGACAGAAAACAATTAAAGATGAAAAGGTCAAAATCCAAAAGAACTGGTCTAAATAAAGCCTCAGATTAGCCACAAACACTTTATGGATTATCCACCCACTGGTGAAAACCACGGATTTTCACTTTTTTCCTTGGAACCTCCTCGAGGCCTGACGCCAGCGCGGCTCCTGAGGTCGGGGGAGCCTGGGACAGGCGAGGGCTGGAGGTGACCCCGTCCCAGCCCAGCTGAGCCCAGCTGCTCCCGCTGGAAGCCCCAGATTCCCTCAGCCCAGGAAACCTCGGGAGCCAGAGCTGATCCCTCTGCTCCAGCTCGGGGTTCCTTCCCCCACTGCCAATTCCCGGATCACAACACCGGGACATTTCCTCTGGAAACGGGGTTTTATTGCTCAGCATTTTCCTCACCAGTGGCACAGCAGAAACTCCACAACCCCCCCAAACCAACTGAAGCTTTCGTCTGGGCTAGAATTGTTTTTATTCTGGTTTCGGTTTATCATTTTTTTGCTAAAACGCTGCAGGAAACATTATTCCTGTCAAGCCAATCCCCAAATATTTTTGTAGTTTTCCCAGCCAGCTGTGCTGGAGAGCCCCAGCCCCGCTAACCCCAGGATTATTCCTCCCTCCCCCCATAATTAACATCATTAGGCTGAGCTCACGCAAAGCCAGAGGGTCAAACTCAGCCTGGTGCGGTTCTGTTGTACCAAACCCCGATCTACCCCTGTGATCAATTTAGCTAGAAACACATAATTACAGGCAATAAAAAATGATTTCTTGTGCTGCTGGAAAGTGCCTGAGACTGTTCCGTGTGTGACAGCAGCACCTGGCACAGCCCGGCCGGGCACAGCCCAGCTGCAATCAAATTATTCATTTGGAATCTCTGAGGGAAGGGGGGGATCAGGACCAGAGGGGGCTGGAGGTGCCCGCCTTGGGGGGATTGGACTGAGTCCAAGCAGAGGAAATTCACAACTTTGCAGGGTCTGAAGCTGGGTTTGTGTGGGAAATGAGCCAGAGGTGAAGGTTATAAACAGGTATTTCCTGTGAGGAAGGGCTGGGAGAGCTGGGGGTGCTCCCCTGGAGAGGAGAAGGCTCCAGGGAGAGCTGCGAGCCCCTGGCAGGGCCTAAAGGGGCTCCAGGAGAGCTGCAGAGGGACTGGGGACAAGGGCTGGAGGGACAGGACACAGGGAATGGCTTCCAGTGCCAGAGGGCAGCGCTGCATGGGAGATTGGCAATCAGGAATTGTTCCCTGGGAGGGTGGGCAGGGGCTGGCATGGAATTCCCAGAGCAGCTGTGGCTGCCCCTGGATCCCTGGCAGTGCCCAAGGCCAGGCTGGACACTGGGGCAGTGGCAGGAGTGGGTTGGGATGGGATTTAGGGTGCTTCCAACCCAAACCATTCCCTGATTCTCTGATTCACCTGCAATTACAGAGGAGCATTTTAGTTAGTGAATCCCTCATCCAGGCTGGTTCCCACTCCCACTGGAGGCAGGGACTCATCCCAGGGGACTGATCCCAGGCTCACCCCAGTGTTCCTGCCAGCAGAGCTGAGCTCAGGGTGCCGCACACCCAGCCCCAAACATCCTCTGAGCCTCTGTCCAGTCACGGTGCAGAGCAGAGCCCAGAAACCCCTTGCAGGGGGATGAGGCATTTTGGAGCCTGTCTGTCTCCTTCTGCTTGATTCAGAATGAGTTTGGCAGATGGAAACAAGCTCAGTCCTAAAGAGACTGAGAAAATCATCTTTAAAGGGAGCCTGGCGCGTCTGCCGGAGCAATTGCTCAGCCCTGGGAGTGACATTTGACTTCATCTGTCTAACAAGTCTGATGGGCTCTCAGTGTCTCTTCTGATTGGGTTAATTTATTTGTTTTCATGCTAAGTTTTATTGTTTATTGATTTCCCGAGTCACCCTGAGCCCGTGTCAGTTTTTATCTGCTCTCAGTAATGGAAATCGTTCTGTGGAAGATGCACTGTGTAAAATCTTATTGCAGCCAGCCCAGGACCTACAAACACCATTAATTACCGTGATTACAACCCTTGGAGATGACAAATCCAGGCCTCTTGTCCCTCCACTGCTCCACACAACTCCCAGTTTCCACATTCCGTGTGCTCCAGACTCCCGAGTGCACAAATCCCACGCTGAGGACACGGTGTGAGCAGCATCCGAGCTGTCACTTCCCCAAAGTCTGGGGCTCTGGATTCCCCCAACAATCCTCCCAGGCAGCCTGGGGGAACGTGACAAACTGCTCATGCCATCATCCTCATGCTCAGATTGCCCCAAGATGATTTTTTAATGAATTTCCAGAGATTTCAACCCGATTTGAATCAGAAGAAGAGGAGTAACAGCAAATCTCCACAGGGTGACGGTGACTGGGGCCTTTCTGGGCCGCTCTGTGTCACCCTGGCTGATGTTTCCATGAGGGATGTGGTGACTGGCATGTGAGGAACTGCTCTTAATTACTCAAAATTGCTCTTAATAACTTAATCCTGGTTCTGCAGCCCTGCACTCCCGGGCATGCCCCCCCCCCCCAGTTCCTTCTGGGGAGGCTGGAGCCCCCCAGCCTGTCCTGCATGGCAGGTGGGATGTGTGACACCTCAACAGCAGGAAAACCCCGGGGAGCAAGGGGCAGGACAGGAGGAAATGCTCTCACATTGCACAGAGGGAGGGTTAAGTCGGATATTAGGGGAAATTTCTTCCCTGAGAGGGTGGGCAGGCACTGGAACTGGGAAAGAGGTGGAGTCCCCAGCCCTGGAGGGGAGCAGGGGAAGCAGTTCCCAGTTGGGACAGAAATAACGAGGTGTGATTGTCCCAGCAGTGCCAGTGGTTCCCAGTTTGGGCAGAAATAACGAGGTGTGACAGTACCAGCAGTGCCAGTGGTTCCCAGTTTGGACAGAAATATCAAGGTGTGATTGTCCCAGCAGTGCCAGTGGTTCCCAGTTTGGACAGAAATAACGAGGTGTGATTGTCCCAGCAGTGCCAGTGGTTCCCAGTTTGGACAGAAATATCAAGGTGTGATTGTCCCAGCAGTGCCAGTGGTTCCCAGTTTGGACAGAAATAACGAGGTGTGACAGTCCCAGCAGTGCCAGTGGTTCCCAGTTTGGGCAGAAATAACACAGTGTGATTGTCCCAGCAGTGCCAGTGGTTCCCAGTTTGGACAGAAATAACACAGTGTGATTGTCCCAGCAGTGCCAGTGGTTCCCAGTTTGGGCAGAAATAACAAGGTGTGACAGTCCCAGCAGCACCAGGCAGTCAGGGGAGCCCTGCTGGTGGCCCTGGCAGCTCCTGCCCTGCCCAGGGGTGGGACTGGAGAAGGTTTCTTCAGCAGGGGGGCAGAGGGAGCCGGGAGAGGTTCCTCCATCCTGCGCCAAGGTGGTGGGATGGAGAGGGAGGCACACGATGCTCAGGTGGGATTCCAGTGCACCTCCAGGGGGTGGGACAGGAGAGGGCTCTCCATGTGCTCCTGGAGGGAGCGAGGAAAGGCCTGGCTGGGAATGGGGCCAGTGCAAACCCTGTCAGGAAGGTGAGGGAGGGGAGAGCAGATGCTCCAGGCACAGCACAGTTTGAGGTTCCTGATCTTCCTGCAGCCCTCCCACCCCCGGGCCGTTCCCCCGCCCGCAGGCTGTGCGCCCCAGAGTGCCCAGGTCACTCCTGGCTGTCCTGGTGGGACCCGACCCCGGGGCCTTGGCCCAGCAGGGGCTGATGCACCCTGAGAGCAGCTCTGCCTCCCTTCCTGCTTCATCCCATCCTTCCTCATCCCGTCCTTCCTCATCCCATCCTTCCTCACCCCTTCCTGCCTCACCCCTTCCTGCCTCATCCCATCCTTCCTCATCCCATCCTGGCTTATCCCGTCCTGCCTCATCCCATCCTGCCTCATCCCTTCCTGCCTCATCCCTTCCTGCCTCATCCCATCCTGCCTCATCCCATCCTGCCTCATCCCATCCTGCCTCATCCCATCCTTCCTCATCCCATTCTTCCTCATCCCATCCTGCCTCATCCCTTCCTGCCTCATCCCATCCTGCCTCATCCCATCCTGCCTCATCCCGTCCTGCCTCATCCCATCCTTCCTCACCCCTTCCTGCCTCATCCCATCCTTCCTCACCCCTTCCTGCCTCATCCCATCCTGCCTCATCCCGTCCTTCCTCACCCCTTCCTGCCTCATCCCATCCTTCCTCATCCCGTCCTTCCTCACCCCTTCCTGCCTCATCCCATCCTTCCTCATCCCTTCCTGCCTCATCCCATCCTGCCTCATCCCGTCCTTCCTCACCCCTTCCTGCCTCATCCCATCCTTCCTCATCCATCCTTCCTCACCCCTTCCTGCCTCATCCCATCCTTCCTCATCCCTTCCTGCCTCATCCCATCCTGCCTCATCCCGTCCTTCCTCATCCCATCCTTCCTCATCCCATCCTTCCTCATCCCTTCCTTCCTCATCCCATCCTTCCTCATCCCGTCCTTCCTCACCCCCTCACAGCTCCCAGCCAGGGACGGGCGGCTGTGGCTGGGGTGGGTTTATGGTATTTCCATAACAGCTGAGCCTGATTTTCACTGGCACCAAAATCCCTTTCCACCACAGAGAGTGCGGAAAAGGCAGGAATAATTCACGTCTGCCTTGAAGCTCCTTCCTGCTGGCAGAGGGATGTAAAAGAGTCCCCAGCTAAGTGCCCAGAAACCCCTTCCTTCCCTCGCTGCCCACTCAGCCTGTGACGCCGGAATCGCTGATGAGCTGACAGCCAACACTTAAACGCTCTGAGCCTTTATTATTTATTTCTTGGGCAGCAAATTACCACTCTGGGTTATTTTTATTTTACAGATCCAGCTTCTGAAACTACTTAAAAAGCTTTCGATCAAAGCTTACAGTGGTGCTGACAGAACACCGAGGGTTTGCGCCGGGGAGAGCCATCATTAATTATCAGACTGTGAGCAGCACTGATAGTGCAAGCATTTGATTTTGATTTAATGTCTAAATAAGCTCACTTACAATGGCAAAGAGCTTCCTGTTTAATTGAAAAGTACTAAGTTTTCTATCTGCCCTTCTTCTTTTTCATTCTGGCCACGATCCAGGTGTAGAAATAGAAACATGAACAGAATGCAAAAAGTCGGTGTGAAAATGCATCAGAGGCACAGGAGCCTGCTGAGCCTTCTGCCAACACTGCTGCGGGTTTGTCTGGGCCAGCTCCACTCTCCCAGGCTGTCCTTGTCCTTCAGCTCCCCTTCCATCCCAGCTCGGCGCCAGCCCTGCTCTGTCTGTACCACGCTCCCGTCACCCTTCATGGGCTCACAGCGCCGGGGCTTCCCCCACCTTCCCCAAAATGGGATTTTCATCTTGAAAAAGGCCTTTCCCCAAAGGCAGCTGAGCTGCTGTCCAGGAACAGGGACATCGCAGTGCCAGGAGTGGGGACAGACCCCGGGGGCGTCCCCTGGCTGGCACCAGGGCTGCCCAGGGCTCCGCAGCCCGGCAGACACAGAGCAGGTGCTTCAGAGGCGCCAGACACCTGACACCGCCAAGGTCACCACGAGAGTGACAGGGGAGCCTGGGCCAGCGTGGCACTGTGTGCCAGCCCTGCCACTATCTGTGACCCAGTGTGACACCGTGTGCCAGCCCCACCACTGCCTGTGACCCAGTGTGACACCGTGTGCCAGCCCTGCCACTATCTGTGACCCAGTGTGACACCGTGTGCCAGCCCCACCACTGCCCCGACCCAGTGTGACACCGTGTGCCAGCCCTGCCACTGCCCCGACCCAGTGTGACACCGTGTGCCAGCCCTGCCACTGCCCCTGACCCAGTGTGACACCGTGTGCCAGCCCTGCCACTGCCCGTGACCCAGTGTGACACCGTGTGCCAGCCCTGCCACTATCTGTGACCCAGTGTGACACCGTGTGCCAGCCCTGCCACTGCCTGTGACCCAGTGTGACACCGTGTGCCAGCCCCGCCACTGCCCCTGACCCAGTGTGACACCGTGTGCCAGCCCTGCCACTGCCTGTGACCCAGTGTGACACCGTGTGCCAGCCCCACCACTGCCTGTGACCCAGTGTGACACCGTGTGCCAGCCCTGCCACTGTCTGTAACCCAGTGTGACACCGTGTGCCAGCCCCACCACTGCCCCTGACCCAGTGTGACACCGTGTGCCAGCCCTGCCACTGCCTGTGACCCAGTGTGACACCGTGTGCCAGCCCCGCCACTGCCTGTGACCCAGTGTGACACCGTGTGCCAGCCCCGCCACTGCCCCTGACCCAGTGTGACACCGTGTGCCAGCCCTGCCACTGCCCGTGACCCAGTGTGACACCGTGTGCCAGCCCTGCCACTGCCCAGCTGGTGATCCAGCCACTGGCCAAGGGACACACACACTGTGCTGGACACATGGATCCTGGGGACACACAGATCCTGGGGACACACAGATCCTGGGGACACACAGATCATGCAGGACACACAGATCCTGGGGAGACACAGATCCTGGGGACACACAGATCATGCAGGACACACAGATCCTGGGGACACACAGATCCTGGGGACACAAGGATCCTGGGGACACACAGATCATGCAGGACACACAGATCCTGGGGACACACAGATCATGCAGGACACACGGATCCTGGGGACACACAGATCATGCAGGACACACAGATCATGCAGGACACACAGATCCTGGGGACACACAGATCATGCAGGACACACGGATCCTGGGGACACACAGATCATGCAGGACACACAGATCATGCAGGACACACAGATCCTGGGGACACACAGATCATGCAGGACACACGGATCCTGGGGACACACAGATCATGCAGGACACACAGATGGAGCAGCAGGAGGTGCTGGATGCCCTGTGGGGCAGCTCTGGGGTTCCCTGATGTTGGAGCGAGTGCTGCCAGCTCTCTGTGACCCCTCAGTCCTTCCAGCCCTTCCCCAGGGAGACTGGGATCGGGGACCAGGGGTGGGCACATGGAAAGCTTGGCTGGCTTTGCCCCGAGCCCGGTGTGGTGAGCACCACAGAGCTCAGGAGTGGGGTTACTCTAACCGGGAGAGAAAACCATTTCTCCCCTTTCCCCCAGGCTCCACATGGGCCTCAGGTCCCTGAGCATCCCCAGGCTGCGCTGTTGTGGACAGAAGGTTTCTTGGAGTCAGTGATCAACCTCAGTTCCTCCACGGACAGATGTGCTGGGCTCTCCCTGCGCCTGCCTGGGCTGGCAGGGATCTGTCTGCAGCTGGATCCAGCCCGGTGGCTCTGGTGGGAGCTCAGCCGCTGCTCAGAGCCGCAGTGGAGGTGACAGATCCAGGGGAGCCCTGAGCTGCCGTCACAGCTCCTCGCCATCGCCCAAATCGCTGCGCTCATAAACGATTTTCCACTTCAGGTGCCTTCTACAAGTGTTAATGACCTCACCCTTCCCAGAGCTCTGCACCGAGGGCACGGGGAGGAGGGGAAGCTGAGGGTGTCTGAATTCCTGAGAGGAATCTCCACCAGGGCAGGAGTGCCAGGCAGCAGAGCCACCCATACCCCCGGGTCTGGGGCTGCTCTGGGTTTGTGCACTGGGCATTGTGTTCATCTGTAAAAGCCCAAACAGCTGCCAAGAGCTGCGCTGCTACTTGAAAAATTAGAACAAAATACAGCAAAATTAAACACAGCAAAAATTAGAATAAAAATCAGTTTCCTCCTTTAAATGAGTAGGGGAGAAAGGTAAACTGAGGCACGGAGCCATGACATGAAGGATCTTAAAGCCTGAGAGCTGAAAACAAGTGGCACACACCAGACAGTTCCACACAGCTGCCGACTAAATGTCTTTGCTAAGTGACTTTAAATCTAATGACATGTGACATTCGGAGATCAGGCTGCTCAGCATGGCAAGACACAAGAGATAATGATCGCTTGTGAAAACCAAACCCGGGGAGGGGCCAGGGCCAGGGCCACCCAGCAAAAATGTGATTTTGGCTGTGCAGGGATGGGACAGCACAGGGAGGTCACGGCATTGCACCTGTGCCAAGGTTGGCCTGGCTGCTCAAGAAGGAACAACAGAACCAGCGTGTCTAGACAGGGGCTGGGCTGGCTGAGGAAAACAAGATTTAGACACTGAAAAAAGTCATTATTTCAAGATGAAACTACAGATTTCTATCTCAGCTCTCATTTTCTCTGAGTGTGTGATTGTGTGGAGCTGACAACGCTGCAGATTTCTGCAGGTCCTGGGAGCAATTTGCTTAATAAAAGACTGTGGGTTTGACTGGCGAAATAACACCCCCTGAGGAGGGGCAGTGACTGCCCAGGCCAGCTCGGAACACACCTGGATGGGATTGGGAGCAGCCAGGGCAAGCAGTGAACGTGCAGCCCCTGCACTCACAAAGGACTGGGGAGAGCAGGGAAATCCTGCACGGACCCAGACTGGAGATTCCTGAACCAGAGGGGAACCAGAGGGGCCGGTGAACACAGGGAGACATCGAAGTCCCAGACAGGTCTGGGTTAGAAGGACCTGAAATCCCACCCAGTGCCACCCCTGCCCTGGCAGGGACACCTCCCACTGCCCCAGTGTCCAGCCTGGCCTTGGGCACTGCCAGGGATCCAGGGGCAGCCACAGCTGCTCTGGGAATTCCATGCCAGCCCCTGCCCACCCTCCCAGGGAACAATTCCTGATTGCCAATCTCCCATGCAGCGCTGCCCTCTGGCACTGGGAAGCCATTCCCTGTGTCCTGTCCCTCCAGCCCTTGTCCCCAGTCCCTCTGCAGCTCTCCTGGAGCCCCTTTAGGCCCTGCCAGGGGCTCGCAGCTCTCCCTGGAGCCTTCTCCTCTCCAGCCTGGTGGACCTGGAGTAGTCAAGGACAGAAGAACCATCTTTAAAGCTTTAAGGGCTGAGCCAGGAGGGCTCATTTGCTCCCTCAAGAAACAAAATTTGCGAAGCTCCCCTCCCCTCCCTGGAGCTGCTCTTCCCTGCAAGGGCAGGATTTGTCCTTTAGCATAGGAGAAAGCAGAGACCTGTTTGAATAATTGGTTTCAAGGCTCTTTGGTAATGCTGCATAATTTAAAATACAAAATCAAAGATTCTGTTAAACCAGGTTTAAAAAAAAAAAAAAAAAAAAAAAAAAAAAAAAAAAAAAAAAGAATGAAACAACTTTTTCTTTGGGAAACTGGAGGGAAAAAAATGTAATTGCAGACCCAAGGGAAAGTTTTACTTCCAGCTTGAGCGCTTTCAAACGTGATCATAAAAATAATGGTGAATTCTAAGCAAGGCTGCTGCAGGCTGGAAAATGGAAAAGTTTCATTTTAGCACTTTCCAAGGGGACACATCAAACTCTTCCTGAGCACTGCTAGCGAGCACAAGCCACTTAGCAGGAGAAGGATGGGTTTGCTCAAGATTTCAATCAGCCACTCGGTGTTTTGCAGCCAAAGGAAGGAGCTTTTACTCCATCAAATCATCTCTGAAGTGCCCGAGCCCGCCGGGCCGTGCCCAGGGCCGGGGCTCTGCCTGCCCCGCCCGTCGGGAGATGTCTGTGATCCGCTCGGGGCGCCGGGGATGGAGCTCGCCTTTCCCAGCCGCATTCCCGAGCCCTTCCCTGGCGCGGCCGCTGCCCGTGCGCTCCGGGCAGAGGGAGCCGGAGCTTTGCTGCGGCATCTCCTCCCCACGACGGCGTGGAAAACACCGCGTCATTATTTTCATTGGATAAAGTGGAGCCCACTTAAGACGCTTAGGCGTTGAGGAGAGGCTTTGATGTGGGAGAGGGCGATTAGTGTCCTTCTGCCGAGGGCCGGCGCTGGAGCCGCTGATGCCGCATAATCCCCGCTAATTCCGTGTCACGCTTTGTGTCACTGCGAGCGCACGCCGAGCCTTTGCCTCTGTCTCTTCCCCCTCGGAGCCGCTCCTGCCCCAGCGCTGTTGTGAGCCCGGCGCAGCCCTGCTGTCCCCGCCCGTCCCGGGCAAGGTGACGACCAAAGCGTGGCTGTGACACACAGGGCTCAGCTCCACACCGAGCGACAGAGAGGGGCTGGCACAGCTCCTCGGCAGCCTCTGGAAAACCATTCGTGGCTCTGCAGGGCACAGGGAGAGCAGGCAGGGCTCAGCTCCAGGGCTTCCAGCTGGATGTGCCTCAGTTTCCCCACCTGCACAGCAAAGAAGCTCTGACCCATCACAGAAACCTGGAATGATTTGGGCTGGAAGGACCTTAAAGTCCATCCCATGGGCAGGGACACCTGCCACTGCCCCAGTGTCCAGCCTGGCCTTGGGCACTGCCAGGGATCCAGGGGCAGCCACAGCTGCTCTGGGAATTCCATGCCAGCCCCTGCCCACCCTCCCAGGGAACAATTCCTGATGCCCAATCTCCCGTCCATCCTGGCAGCGGGAAGCCATTCCTCCTTGTCCAGAGTCCCTTT
This sequence comes from Progne subis subis, assembly GCA_022316685.1. Classification (NCBI taxonomy): domain Eukaryota; kingdom Metazoa; phylum Chordata; class Aves; order Passeriformes; family Hirundinidae; genus Progne; species Progne subis. Next base: position 356,939 of record JAKJHU010000220.1, on the reverse strand, counting down.
CCAGCCTCTTTTCAATCAGCTTTCAGATCAGAACAGTTCATTTCGGCTTCCTGAGTTCGAGCAGAGTTGAATGAAACAGCCACAGCAAACTGTCCCTGCAGCTCTGAGGAGAAAACGCAGCCGAAATGCACTCAGGGATTTACATCCCTGCAGCGAAGTCGCTGCTGCAGAGTGAACATCTGGGTTTATTGTCTCACATCACAAAACGGAAATCCATTCCCCCATTAATTTCAGATGAATATTTGAAAAGGCGTTTAGCAGAAAGCAAACCCTGCACTGGAACCTCTGGAGTTACAGGGCTGATGACCTTTGCTTTCTGTCGACAGCTCTGAAAAAACATGGGAAAACTGAACCACAAAGGGCTTTTAGAACTTCCTGGCAAATAGAAAATGGAAAAAATTCCTGCTTCGAGTTTAATAAAAGCCATCATTGATGTGCGGCAGTAGATAAATGAAGTGGTCCTTGTGATAGGGTTTAAGGAATTTCAAATTCTGGAAAGGAATTCCAAAGCCAGGGATTACTCTACTTTCCTGAAGTGATCCCTGTTTGTTGGAAGCCCTTGCCATGAAGCGCCTCAGCTCAGGGGGAGGCTGCAGTCACCATCCTCACGGAGCGCAGACAGATCAAGCCCGGAGAGAACAGAAACATTTGCACACCACCAAACCTGTGCTTTTCTCCCTCTCGGTAGGTCTCAGCTCAGAAACGTCCCCGGGCGCTCTGAGCAGGTCAGTTCCCCCGTGCAAGGGCTTTCCCCGGCCGAGGGGGGCAGACCCTGACTGGAGGCGTCCAAAGCGCCGGGAAAGCGCCAGAGCGGAGGGGAAGATGTGGGGTCAGAGAGATCAGGGATCTCGCCGAAAGGAACTCCCGGGAGCTCGAACGCAGCCCTGGCTGCCTGTCCCCGCCCAGCCTGGGGAGGGATGGAGCTCAGCGTGCCTTTCCCGGCTCTTCAGAGACCTGATGGGGAGATGTTCCATGATTGCCTCACTCCTGCTCTCCACTCCAGCACTAATGGGGGGAAGATTTAATGCTGTGATATCACTTTAATGTGGAGCCCATAAATAAAGCTCCTGTGACTCTCCCATTATGTCTGCACTGCACCCATTAAGCATTCGTTCCACTACGAGGCTCTGCACAGTGGCAGCCCCATTCCAGAGGGTTTCCCATGCCAGAAACCTGTGTTGGGGAGTTGGGGAAAAAGAGAAGGGAGGTCTGACACTCTGGCTCCAGACCTGGGCATCTCATGGGGATCCAGTGACCCGGGAGCTTCCAGGCGCTTAAAACCGAAAGTGTCTGGCATTTTATTGTGGGAAATAAGCGGTGCCCTCCGTTCCCGCTGTCTGTGGCACCACAGCTGATGTGGGCAGTGCCGCGGGTCAGCTCCAGAGCTCCCCGAGCTCTGGATCTTCGCATCCTCAGCAGAGTAAGAGGAGCTCAGTCGCTGGGAGCAGACGAAAGCAGCGTGTGCTGGCTGTGTTTAACTCCGGGGGCATTCCAGAGGAGGAGGATTGCTGGCCCCCGCGCACCGAGTGGATCCGACGGAGCGCTGCTGACAGCCATGGGAGCGGGGACTGTGCTGACAGCTCCTCCGGAGCGCCTCTGCTGATGGAGCTGAGCGGAGCGCTGGGTTTGCCGTGCCCAGAAGGTCTCAGCTTTCACGCTGGTTCCGTTCGGTGTCGCAGGGAACACGAGCCCCACGCGCCGGCTTTGGCTGCGGGGTGTCGGGCTGAGAGCTGGCTCCGGGCTGATGTAATCCGTTAGCACTTGCCAGGCAAAAATACCCTTTGCAAAGGAAAAGCGGTGTCAAAAGGAGAGAGTGAGAGGCTGGATGTAAAAATACCAGCGCTCTGACTCTGCCTGAACTTTGCTCCAGTTCTCTGCAATGACAAAATCCTTGGGGAAATGGGGATGAAAACAGCCAAAGCCTCCATGTCCACAAGTGCTCGGGGAACAGGGTCCGTCCGAGCTCCGAGCCAGCGCTGTGGGTTTAGAATCACAGAATTTCCTGAGCTGGAAGGGACCCACCAGGACCATGGAACTGCTTCAGCCTTCCCCGGGCAGGGAGATGCTCCAGGCCCTCCTCATCCTCACAGCCTCCGTTGGAGCATCCTCGCTGCGCCTGTCCCCAGCTGAGCTGTGATATGAGAGGGAACCATCAGAGGGAGGAAGGAGAACCTTCAAGGATGAAGAAAGACCCTCAGAGATGAAGGTGAACCATCAGAGGGATGAAGATGAATGATCAGAGGGATGAAGTTGAACCATCAGAGATGAAAGTGAACCACCAGAAAAATAAAGATGAACCACCAGAGATGAAGGTGAACCATCAGAGGGATGAGGTGAATTGTTCTCCTCACTCCGTGCAGGGTTTCTGACCAGTTCTAGACTCATAATTTAACTGGGGTAACTCAGGAGAACCCCAGAGGCTTCTCTACAGCCAGAGAGAGCCCAGGCTCAGAGATGGACCCAGGGATCCATGGATGGAAGATAGAGACATTGCTGTTCATCATTTTAATGTTAAAACCTTGGGTTTGAACGGGAAGGCAGGAGCGATGTGAGTCAAGGCCCCAAAGCTGCAGCAAATGGGGAATTACACCAAAGGGAGGGATGGTTGTAAACAATTAGGGCTGATGTTCCTCCCTAAGCAGTACCACTGAAGCTGGACGCAGCTAGGAAAAGGGGAGATGGAAAAAAAATGGGATGCTAAGCACACAGCCAACAGAATTAAACCAAGAATTAATTTCATCCATTATAACTGATTGCTGTAAATTAAAACTAGAAGGAAATAATTGGTAGCATGTAGCTTTTAGTGTTTCCTCCAGATTAGGGGAATTAGATTTTTTTATTAGGAGCACTAAACTCCTCTGCCATGCTCCCATGTCCCCAGCAATGTTCATCTTTCCTGATTCCTGATTTCTGATTCCAGCCTGGTGGTACACTGGGCTTTGGGAATAGCAGCATTTCCTCCACTGGGGCCCAAATCCTGAGCCAGTCCTGCAGGGCTGAGCTGGGTTTGAGGGATCCCTGAGGACAGGGAGGTGTTCTCTGTTCCCAAGGATTCCTGCTGTGCTCCCTCCAGAGAGGCTCCTGCTCCACGTCTGGGGAGGTTCTCCAGCTCCAGGGATGGGTAAACATCCAGGACAGCAATCCCTCATTCCTAGGGACAAGGAGGAGCTCCTTGGGTTCCGTTTGTGCAGCAGGTTGGGATGATCATGGTGGTCTCTTCAGCTCCTTGTTTGTCCCACAGACAATCCCAGGAAAAGCTTTGCTGTGCTCTCAGCCCGCAGGGAGCAGGCAGAGGTTGGGGGATCCCTCCTGCTGATCCAACTTCCCTCTGCAAAATCCCTTTGGGGCTCGTTCCTCCCTCCTTCATCCCTTCATGCCCAGGAACCCAGAGTATGCAGCTGCCACCCCAACACAAAGGCAGCGCAGAGCCTCAGGGGTTAAACTTCCTCCCTCTCTCCTCTCTGGGGATGTCTCCTACAAGGAGTAAAGCCTTGGAAAAGCCCCACTTGGTGCTGGAGCCGATTTCAGGAAATTGATTTCTGGGCTGGCTGTTCTGTTTTCCTCAGAGGATATTTTTGTGCATTTATTTAATTAATTCCTTCAGCTTACATAAGGGTAATAAGATTTTTATTTTTATTTTTGCGTGCCTGCAGTGCTCCCTTCCTCGAGAAGCTCCAGCCCCTTTGGCAGGAGCAGGAATAGCCGGACAGAGCTTGGTGAGGCCACTTCCCACCCGAGCTGGGCACGCGGTGCCTTCCTGGGCCAGAGCCAAAGGCCACCAGCTCCAATCCAACCTGCAGGGAGCTCAGGTGACACCATTCCAGCCAGGAATGAGCCGTGGGTTTGGGTTTTACACCTTGGGCTTTTCAGAGGGTGCTGAGGGATGCTGGGCGAGCGCAGGAGCTCGAGGCATCGCATTCCCAATGGTCCTGAGAGGCAGCAGCTCCAGGAAGGCAAAATCCTCCTGGAGCTGAGGGAGAGGGAGGAGTGCCACCTACTGCAGCGGCCTCACTCACCGCCTCGGAACGCTCCGGCACCGGCCAAAATAGAAACTTCTTGTTTTGTAGTTGGAAACATAAAGGAAAAGGAAAAAAGGAGCGGGGAGGGGGTGTGGAGAGAAGTAACCTAAAAAAAGGAATTTGCTGAATGGCATTTTGTGCCAGCTCCGTGTTTATAAATAGCCCCAATGACACTGCTCTTTGCACGATGAATTTCGGAATATTTCTGATCAGCAAAGAGTTTGAGCTGCAAATAACAATAAATGGGGGAAATGTGTATAAATAAAAGGCATTAAAAACCCGCTCTGTGTGGGATCAGCAACACATCTTGAAGCCTACATCAAAGGGACTCAATTAGCAGACACATTTTCTAATTACATGTTCTAATCTACAACAAATCCGGGTTTCTAATGAAGCCTTGATTATTGGTGCAGATGGCGAGGACCGGACCCAGCATTCCGCACTCGCTGCCAGTGCCAAGGAAGCCACTTGCTGCTCCAGACCCAGCTCCTGCTCCTGGTCTGCCCACACACCTCCGCTTTCCCGATTCCCCAGGAATTTCCCGGAGCCCAAAGGTATCCGAGTGAGCAACTGGTGAAAGCAGATGTAGGAAATTCATTGTGGGGTGAAACAGCAGCCAAAGCACCTCCCCAGGCACTCAATCCATGGGCCCTTTGCAATCCTGCCTGGCACATGCAGAGGCAGGGAAAGAGATTCTTTCCAGCACAACCCTCAGGTGCTCACGCAGGTGTTATTTTTAATTACAGGCAGCGTTCCTTCTCTGCTTCCCCTGAGCATTATTTACAGTTTTTGGGTGTCAATCCCTCCAAATGAGATGAGTACTGTGCCCCAGGGCTGATTTCTGAGCTGGTGGCTGGGACAGCTCCGAGGGAAACAGGGAACATTTCCTGGGAGAGCAGGGCTGGGAGCAGTGCAGCTGAGATCAGGGAATCCCAGAGTGGTTTGGGTGGGAAAGGACCTGAAATCCCACCCAGTGCCACCCCTGCCCTGGCAGGGACACCTCCCACTGCCCCAGTGTCCAGCCTGGCCTTGGGCACTGCCAGGGATCCAGGGGCAGCCACAGCTGCTCTGGGAATTCCATCCCAGCCCCTGCCCACCCTCCCAGGGAACAATTCCTGATTGCCAATCTCCCATGCAGCGCTGCCCTCTGGCACTGGAAGCCATTCCCTGTGTCCTGTCCCTCCAGCCCTTGTCCCCAGTCCCTCTGCAGCTCTCCTGGAGCCCCTTTAGGACCTGGAAGTTGGATGGATTGAGTTTGGAGCCATTTCCATGCCCCCAGCCAGGGCACCACTGCCCCTTCCAGCCCCTTCTGTCTCTGCTCTGGAGATGTTTCAGTCTAAACAGACACAACAAAGTGCTGGAAAAAGGGGGAACTGAGGCTTGGAGAGAGCACAGCCAGCCTGGATCTTTGGGACAACAGCAGGAAAATCTGCTCCCCTTCCCTTCCCTTCTGAAACAAAGCAAAGCAAATCTTTCCTTCCAGGGCTTTTTAAAAAAAAAATATATTTAAGATGCTGTTATGGCACTAACAGAGCCTTGCTCCACTCTCCATGGCTGGATTGCTCCGTGTTATCCTGGATCTATCCTGCATCCCATTAACTTTTAAAGCTGCTCAATCAAAAATTCATCCCAAACTCAGCCTGCTCAGAATTTCACCAGAGCACAGATCCAGACTGGGCCTCCAGCCCAGGAGCTGAGCCCAGCTTCAGCTCCTCCTTCCCACCAGGATGGAGCTTCCCAAAATCCCAGTATTACAGCTGGATTTGTGTATTTTAACGCTCCACTGACCTGTGCCAAAGCCCACAAGGAGCTGCAGGGGGGGAAGAGCTGCACAGCCACAGGTGAGACTGGGAACCAAGGGACCCTGGAGAGCTGGGAGCTCTGGGTCAGGAGAGCTGTGGATTGAGGCAGAAGAGAAAAACACCTTGCAAGACCCCGATTCCAACATCCCAACCACTCCAGGAGCCTTCTTTAATAACTCAGCCTGCAAGCCAGGTCATAAAATCACAGAAACCCAGGATAAACTTGAGCAGAATTCCAGTGGAGGTGAGAAACACCCAAGCAGGGCCAGGGCTGCTGAATCCCATTTCCCACTGCTGCACGAGCAGCTCATCCTGCAGGAACTCTCTGTCCAGTAGTGCTGCCTGCCTGGAACAGGCTCCCAGGGAAATATCTCTCCAGCACCAGCCCCAGCTGGACTGAACTGATGCTAATAAAAAAGTGAAGTTAATTACAGGATTAATTGCCAACGCCAGCAGGACTCCTGCGCTGTCCCAGAGTCACCTCCCATCCCCTCCCAGCCAGGATCCATTCCCTGGGTGTGGATCAGGCCAGGCCTGCTCCTTTCCACAGCTATAAAGGCCTCAGAGAAGATGCTTCACTTGGGGAGGTTTCAGCTAAGCAGGATGAAGTGGCTGCTGCATAAAGCTCCACAAAATAAAGGTCAGATTTGAAGAACTCACAAATGTTGTTGAACACTGAGATTTCCCAACAAATCCCAGGGCTTCCCGAGAACCTGGCTTTGACTTCTGCAGGCTGAGTGACATCTGTGTGCCTTGGCCAGCCAGGAGCTCCCCCTGTCCAAGGGATTTCCCCTGGCCTGCCATCATTCCCCCTTCTCCAGCTGGAATCCCAGCCCTGCTGGGTGAGCCTGGCTGAGATTCTGCCTCTCGGTGAATGAGGCAATTATTGAAGGACCACTAATTGGAAATCCTGCAAGCCCTGGGTGGATTAAAGCAGATTAATGGAAAAAGAAGAGCAGGGACAATCTCCTGCACTAATGCAGAGCTGCTGGCCCTGAGGGGCTGCACTGCCCTGCTCGAGCAGGGGCGGCAGCTTTTAGAGAAGGCCTGGATTGATCGATTGATTTTCCAGATAATGATCACCGCTCACAGATAAAAGGCTCCAAAGAAAGGCAGCATTAGCACAGGGTCAGAGTGGCCAATTAGAGGATGTTTCCACACTCCAGCTTTTCCCAACATGACAAGGATCCTTGGATACCTCTCCGGGTGCCAAGGGACCCTGGAGAGCTGGGAGCTCTGGCTCGGGAGTGCCCCAGGCTCTGTCTGCTCTTCTTCCAGCAGAGCCGTGAGACAGAGCCCTGGGGACACAGAGGGACCCCCGAGGGGGGGCTGGAGCACCTGAGGGGTCCCAGTGCTGCAGATCCATCCTGGTGTCCTTCCAGCTCTCCAGAGGGGAGCTGGAGCCTGGCCGGAGCCCAGCCACAGGGATTCAGGGATTCAGGGATTCAGGGACTCAGGGGTTCAGGGGTTCAGGGGTTCAGAGACTCAGGGGTTCAGGGGATCAGAGACTCAGGGGTTCAGGGGCTCAGGGGCTCAGAGGCTCAGGGATTCAGGGATTCAGGAGTTCAGGGATTCAGGGACTTAGGGACTCAGGATTTCAGAGGTTCAGAGGCTCAGGGGCTCAAGGGCTCAGAGGTTCAGGGATTCAGGGGTTCAGGGGTTCAGGGGCTCAGGGGCTCAGGGGCTCAGAGGCTCAGGGATTCAGGGACTTAGGGACTCAGGATTTCAGAGGTTCAGAGACTCAGGGGTTCAGGGACTCAAGGATTCAGGGATTCAGGGGCTCAGGGGTTCAGGGGCTCAGGGGCTCAGGGGCTCAGGGGCTCAGAGGCTCAGGGATTCAGGGATTCAGGGATTCAGGGACTCAGGAGTTCAGGGACTCAGGGACTCAGGATTTCAGGGGTTCAGGGATTCAGGGGCTCAGAGGTTCAGGGATTCAGGGGTTTAGGGATTCATGGATTCAGTGCCACTGGCAAAAGAAACTCTGTGTACAAGACTGAACTTTATTCCTCCTCCAAATTATTTTTTGCACCAGGAGGGAGTCGCTGCTGGGAATTCTCCCAGAGCAGGATCCAGGACACCCCAGGGGATCCCCCAGGTATTCCTGAGCACGGGAATGGCCCTTGCAGGATTTCCAGGTGGGTTTGCAGCTGCTGGGGCACAGGTAGGACAGGAGAGAACAGGCTCAGGGGGAGAATCCTGCTCTGGCTCCCTGCTGTGCCCAGGATCCTTTTCCCACCCTTTCCCAATCCACTGGCGGCACCAGGGCAGCGCTGCTCTGAGGAGGAGGAGACAGAGGGGGCTCCAGATGGGACACGGCGAGGGATGCCGAGCACCAGGGGGAGGCACAGGCGAGGACACAGGTGGGACCAGGGGGATGCTCAGGTGGGAGCACAGCTGGGCCCCCGCCCCTGTGCAGACAGACCCACCCAGCACAGCTGGAGTTCACTCCCTGGCCCCTTCTGGCTCTGGAATTTCAGAGTTCGCCCTGATTAGTGCCAACTCTTGTGCAGCTTTTTGTCTTCTGGGAGCTGGGCTGAGAATATCAACTCCTTTTCTTGGGTTTCTCTCCAGCTGCTGCCAGGGCCTGGATTTACACCTGAGGAATTGGGCTGGAGCAGCTCCGTAGCTCATTAATAATCTGTGGAGCCATTAAGAGCACTCAACAGAGATTTCACCACCATCTTTTTGCCATTGCAGAGTGAATTACACGACCTTCCTCCCTGCTTTAGGGGAATGGCACAAGTGGCTCTTCCTGCACTTAGTTAAGAACAGCCACAGATCCCATGCCAAGGGCACTGTTTAAAGTGTTTAAAGAACAATTATGAGAGAGTAGATGAGAAAATTCCTTTATCTTTGGCCTTGATAGCATTTTAGATCTGATACCTTTCCCCCCACGTGGTTTCATTTACGTATCAAAATAATTGCCTCCTAAATTCCACAGCTTGCTGAAGTCCTGGAGATAATCTGCCTTTCAAAAGCTGCTCAGGCCCCTGGATGAGCCCTGGGCATTGGGAGCTCGACGGTGAAGCACAGAAATCCTTCAGGAAGGATCGATATCTCTGAGTGGCTGTGGATGTTGTTACCACAGTGACACGAACCCCCACAATATCGTTTGCTTTTCATCGCCCCAGATCAATAGCGGGGGGAAAAAAAATACCCGAATCAACCAGTTTTTCCCTTTATTCTGGAATGAAAGTCGATTTTGATGTGCTTCGTTTTTCCTTGTCACGGAAAAGTTGGATCTCAGCCCTGCCTGCCCGCTGATGAGAATTCTGGCCTGTGGCTGCAGCCAGGTCACCGTGGAGATGCCAGGGTGTCCCAGAGCTGCAGAGGGCACGAGAGGGGCTCAGACCCCACACAGAAAATAGTCTGGGAGCTACAACTTCAAACACTTCCCACTTTGCTTTGTGCTTCTGTTTGGTACAAAAATGGGTAATGCAGGAAGGAGAGCAAGGCTCTGGAAGATGGTGCTGTGGTCTGAGGAAAGGCTGGAACAGGTGGGGTGGCTGAGCCTGGAGAGGAGAAGGCTCCAGGGAGAGCTGCGAGCCCCTGGCAGGGCCTAAAGGGGCTCCAGGGAGAGCTGCGAGCCCCTGGCAGGGCACAAAGGGGCTCCAGGAGAGCTGCAGAGGGACTGGGGACAAGGGCTGGAGGGACAGGACACAGGGAATGGCTTCCAGTGCCAGAGGGCAGCGCTGCATGGGAGATTGGCAATCAGGAATTGTTCCCTGGGAGGGTGGGCAGGGGCTGGCATGGAATTCCCAGAGCAGCTGTGGCTGCCCCTGGATCCCTGGCAGTGCCCAAGGCCAGGCTGGACACTGGGGCACTGGAGGGAGGTGTCCCTGCCAGGGCAGGGGTGGCACTGGGTGGGATTTCAGGTCCCTCCCACCCAAACCATGCTGGGATCCTGTGAGGATGGATAAAGCGTGGGAGAGCAGAGGGACACATGGACATTTCACAACACTTCCACATGATTCAAGCTTCCCATAAACAGAAATGTTCCCAACAGCTGGAAAAATGAACACAACAGCCTGAACCTCTCAAGGATGAACGTTCTGATTTCTTGTGCAATAGCAGGGAAAAAACAAAACCTTTTTCCGTCTGGGGTTTTGGAGTCCTTATTAAATTTTACATTTAAAAAAGCCAAAACAAACCAAAGAACCAGACCCAAACCCCAGCAGAAATCCTGGGCTGGCTCAGGGACAGCTTTTCCTGGGGATCCAATGGGAAAGTGCCCAGCAGGACACCTCCCACTCCCTCCTGGCCCAATCCAGCCCTTCTTCAGTAACACAAATGATCTCCTCCCCTCTCACATTTAAGCACAAGAAGAAATTACAAAGGTGGAAAGACCTTCTGAGGAGAGGAAAGGGAGGTCTAGGAGGCCTCAAAAGTTCCATCAGATGACATTTTCTCCGCTATGGTTTCTGTCCTTGGTTTCATCCCATTCCTGTCCTCCAAGGGGAATCTGGACCCTGAGTGGAGGCACAGATCCACACCACGGGCAGACACCTGGGGACAGCACAGGCTCCCTCCACCCACACCCTGGATTGTCAGGCACACTTTAAACTCAGGATGAGCCAAGTTCGGGCCTAACAAAAACTGTAGACGTAGCTATGGATCTAGATATAAATAAATAATCTGTGTCTCTCCTCCCTGAAGGAAGAAAAAGTAACAATGGTTGACATCTGCTCGTGCTGCTGAGGAACATCCTGGACCTGAGGACAAACTGCTCCAGGGCAATGGATCAGCGAAAGCTGTGAGGAATGGAGCCTCAGGAACACCAGGGGCTCCTCCAGCTCGGGAATAAAACCCCCTTGCACTGCCCTGCCTGTCAGGAAAACTGCTGCAGCACCAGAGCTCCGTGGCATTCCAGGAGTCAGTGACATGATCTTGCCTGAGTTACATCATCTCCATCTGCAGAAATTCAAATAAAACGTTTTATCTAGTTTCCCTTCCAGGAAAAAAGAGCCAAGCAAATGCAAACAAACAAAAACCCCCAAACAAACAAACAAACGCCCAAAAACCAGGGGAGAGAGGAGTCCAGGGCCAATGACAGCCCTGAGCCAGCAGCAGCTCAGTCTGCACGCCCAGCTGCCTCCTCCCCTCCCGGCTGTGCCGTGGGTGACAAGGAGAGGGATGGCCCAAGTGACAGATTCCCTGATGGCCCAAGTGACAGATTCTCTGATGGCACAGACTCCTGTAATAAAGTGAAGAAAAGAGAAATCTCTCTCTCTATCCATTTTTAAAAGTGTTTCCCCTCCCTTTCCATAAACCCTGTGAGACAAATTGAAGCTAAAGCATCTTCTCCCTCGTGGCTGCTGCTGCCATGTCCCTGTCCCTGTCCCTGTCCCTGTCCCTGTCCCTGTCCCTGCAGCCCCGTGGGGAGGGGGACACCTCTGTCACCACCCTGTGCTGGGACCCCCTGCACTCCTCCAGCCCTCCAGGAGCGCTCAGCTGGTGAAAACTCGGCTCCTCCATCGTCAGCAGAGCTCCTTTGGTGGGGCTGAGCATCTCTGTGGGCAGCCCTGGAGGTTTTCCTGCACTCCAGACGCTCCTTGATGGATTCCCAATTCTGGCAGCAGAGATTTTCCACTTTGGACCCTCTAAAGATGCAACAGCCCCAAAGCTCGACCCGGGATGTACAACTGCCATGAAAAAGGAGGTGAAGTGAGCGATCAAAGAGAACGTCCTGCTCTGTGCCAGTGCTGCAGGGGGCTCTGGGTGTTCTTCGTGGCACCAGAGGAAAACATTCATGGAACCAGAGAAAACATTCCATTCTGGGGAACAGGGACTGTGCAGGGATGTGGCACAGGGATCTGCAGGGATGTGGCACAGGGATCTGCAGGGATGTGGCACAGGGATTTGCAGGGATGTGGCACAGGGATGTGCAGGGATGTGGCACAGGATTTGCAGGGATGTGGCACAGGGATGTGCAGGATGTGGCACAGGGATGTGCAGGGATGTGGCACAGGGATTGTGCAGGGAGGTGGACAAGGGATCTGCAGGGATGTGGCACAGGGGGATTTGCAGGGATGTGGCACAGGGGGATTTGCAGGGATGTGGCACAGGGGCTGTGCAGGGATGTGGCACAGGGATCTGCAGGGATGTGGCACAGGGATGTGCAGGGATGTGGCACAGGGATGTGCAGGGATGTGGCACAGGATGTGCAGGGATGTGGCACAGGGATCTGCAGGGATGTGGCACAGGATTTGCCAGGGATGTGCGGGTGTGGCACAGGGATGTGCAGGATGTGGCACAGGGACTGTGCAGGGATGTGGCACAGGGATCTGCAGGGATGTGGCACAGGGATGTGCAGGGATGTGGCACAGGGATCTGCAGGGATGTGGCACAGGTATCTGCAGGGATGTGGCACAGGGATCTGCAGGGATGTGGCACAGGGATCTGCAGGGATGTGGCACAGGGATCTGCAGGGATGTGGCATCACGGGATTGCTAGGGATGTGGCACAGGGATGCTGCAGGGATGTGGCACAGGTGATCTTGCAGGGATTGTGGCACAGGGGATGTGCAGGGATGTGGCACAGGGGGATCTGCAGGGATGTGGCACAGGGATCTGCAGGGATGTGGCACAGGGGGATCTGCAGGGATGTGGCACAGGGGATCTGCAGGGATGTGGCACAGGGGATCTGCAGGGATGTGGCACAGGGATGTGCAGGGATGTGGCACAGGGGATGCTGCAGGGATGTGGCACAGGGATGTCGCAGGGATGTGGCACAGGGATTGTGCAGGGATGTGGCACAGGGGATTTGCAGGGATGTGGCACAGGGATGTGCAGGGATGTGGCACAGGGGCTGTGCAGGGATGTGGCACAGGGGGATTTGCAGTGATGTGGCACAGGGATGTGCAGGGATGTGGCACAGGGGCTGTGCAGGGATGTGGCACAGGGGGATTTGCAGTGATGTGGCACAGTTGGTTTGTGGCACTGCTCGGTTCATGGCACCAATCACCTGTTTTGGAATAAATCAAATTGTGACTGCTTTCAGTCCTCCCATCATAGAAATAAAACCCCTAGGTGCAACCTGATTGTGAGGACTTGTATCCCAGTGACCAACCCCAGAAGCATTCCAACCCCGCCCATTTTCCCCAAAAGCCTCTGCTGATGGTGCCTCGATTGCTTTGTTTCCTCGGGAAGCAGAGCAGCACCCACAGGGTTCTGTCACTGAAGGAGGAGAGCGAAGCTGCAGGGCTGAGCACAACCAACCCACATGAGACTGAGGCAATCACTCCCCTTCCAGCTGTCACCTGGCCAAGCCAATTGCCTCTGGAGAACCTGGGACTCCACACGGTGTAATTTGAAGGAAAATAATACCGTGACCTGCTGCAGACAGCAAAGCTGAAGGGCTCCGAGGCCACCAGATAAATGTGAGGCAGAGCTATGGATATAATCATTTAAGACCCGAGAACGAGAGTAATGAATGAACACTGGATTTCAATTATCCTGAGATAATTCAAATTACTTTAAATAGATAGCTGACCTACTAAAAACTGCCTGGGCTCTCATCCTGCATTTGCTGCCCAATTCAGCTAATGACTGTTTGATCCCGTTCCTCCCTTTTCAAGGAGCAGCAGGATTGTTACTGGCAGCGCTGTGTTCCTGTGGAGCTGAGCCCGCAGTCACTGCTGTTCCCATGCTCGGTCCCAGGCTCTCAGCTCTGGCATTTCCATCCTGGGAAGTTCAGGCTGGGCTGGTGGCATTCCTGAGGGTGAGCAGGTCATCTGCAGCATGGGCTGAAGGAGTGCTGGTGCCTCACCTCAGCTGAATCCTTCCACAGCAGCTGCTAAATCCCAAATTCCAGCCTCTGAGCTCCTCCCCAGCCCGGCCTCAGTTCTCAGAGCAGTTCGACGATTCCGTTCTCAGGACGGTTCTCCAGCTGACACACCGGGGGTGTTGGGGTGGCCACAAAATCAGAGCAACACCCGAACATCCTGAGATCCTCCCACACCAGCAAACCTGGCATTCCTCCTGCCTGGGGAGTTCTTAGGCTCCTGCTTTCCCCTGGACATTGCCACGGGGTTCACATACTGAGTTCTGAACAGGAAGCTGCCCTAACACTGAGGGCAAACTTCTTTTGGGAGTGTCACCATAGTGACACCCTATTCCAGCATCGTCCTTATGCTCTAGGAGGAGTTACTGGTGCTGGAGCCTGCATCTGGGAATGTTCCAGCTGCTTTCTGTGCATTTCCTGGCACACGGGGAGCCACGCCTGCGCTGGAGCTGCAGCATCACCTCGGGGACATTCCAGGACAGGAGATGGGATGCACCTGGTGATGACTCCTCCAGCTACGTCCGCTCCTCTGCTAAATGTCCCAACAGTCTGCTCCAGATGATGGATTCCAGCAGTTTGTGGAGCCACGGGAGGTGTGTGGAGACAGGATGGGCCTTTGCTGACTTTATTAATCCCTGCTGCTTGCTGGGCAAATGGGTGAGGAAAGATCCTCAATATTCACCTTCACCTGTGAGCAACTGGCTCCTGGAGGTGCAGGGTTTATTGGCTGAGGGCAGGTGAGGTGGGGAGAGATGGAGAGCCAGGTTGCAGGGAATACTGAGGCTGCCATGCTGTTCCAGCCTGTTGTCACTGCTGGAAGGGTGGCACTAAAGCTCACAGCCAGGCACAGCTGGGCTTGGACCTAATCTAGAACGAGCATAGAAAAGGCTTCTCAGAGTGAGATAAATTCCCTTAGAAACACCAAACCCTCCCAAATCTTGCTGCTCACGTTAAGATGCAGGTGAATAGAATGCATTGCTGCAGACCCAGTGCCTGCATGGCTGCTGAGGCAAGGACAGGCTCTGCCACCAGACACTGCTTCAGCCCCAGGCTCTGCTGCAGCCTCGACCCTGCTTAGGGAGATTCCCCACATTTTCCAGGGAGCAGGCCTCACACTGAAGTGCTGGGTGTGGGACTGTGCTGTCTGTGCCACACAGCCCAAACCAGCCCCGAGGGGCTGATCCGGGTTTTATCCAGCCCAGCCTGACGAGGTTCATTGGAACCATAGACCGGACTCGAAGTTACTGCATTAAATAAACCAGCCCAGGAGGGGAACCTCACCAGGGAAAATCACAGCCAAAGAAACCTTGCAGCATATATTTCTTGAGTTGCCAGCGAAGGTGTGAAGATTTTTGCCCGTCGGGGTTATTGCTGGAACAAAACTCAGCCATTCCCAATAAAACAAGGAAAGATCTTCCGTGGATACTCGTGAGAGGGAGGAGCCATTGTAGCACATTTTCTCCAGAAATTTAATGGAATAATTAAAAGCTATCAAACCCCATTTTTGCAGCACAGCAGATCTGGGGTGTTTCTGGCAGGGCTTGGTTTCATCCTGGTCACTGGAGGTGCCCACTGCCCCTGCAGAACAGGCTCCTGGGCTCAACCCCCCCAGCCAGCACCAGACACAAAGCACAAAACCAGTTTGACATTGAAAGTGTTAATTAACTAGCCCTAATTGCACTGCAAATTGCTCTAAAATTGCATGTAATCATTTAAAAACCAAACCAGCAGTGCTGCTCTGGGTTTGGAAGCATCTGGTGCCCTTTGGAAGATGATGAACGGCACGTGGGCTCCTGATGGCCTCTGGGGACGCAGAGGGGCCCGCCAGGCTCCTCCTGGTTCATATCAATGGGGGAGCCTGCTGTTAATTGACTAAGAAAAAGTGGAGTGAAACCAGTCAAAGAGAAAGTGATTCTCAATGCCTCCACTGGGATACCTTCAGCTTGGCCACAGCCATTAAGTTACACAGAATTTTATTTAGCAGCCCATCCCAGGAACCATTTAATCCACTGACTCCTCCTGAACCCAGCTGAAAACATTCCCATTTTTTAACCTGGGCTCTGCAGCATCCTGCTACAACTCCAGGTAATTCAGTGGAAATTTTCTTTCCTCTCTATGCCTGAGAAGCAGTGATGCCGAATGATTTTTGTTTTCCTTTTCTATATTCTCTGTATTCTTTATATGTCTCTTTAGCTCTGTACTGGTGTCATCTGTGGCCAGTTTACTTTTCCCTACCTTTTCCCTCGGCAGAAAGGACAAAACCTGATCCAAGGCTCGCTGTCCTACCTTGGTTCTTCCTGGGAGCAGCTCTTTAAGACATCTTTTCACAAACAAAGTTTAGTTCCTACTGAGAGGAATGACAAGATTTGTCTTTACAAACGAGCCCTGGGTCTGCTGGTAGATAAAACCAACAGCTGAGAGATGAGAGGAACAATGGGAAGGGATTCCACTGATTGATGGATGGAAGAGAAGATTCTTGCCTTTACAAACAAATCATAGGTTTGTTTGTAAATGAAATTGAATATTGAAAGATGAAAGCAACAATGGGGAAAACCCATAAATCCCATACAAATTAAAAATTAGGGGGGTTTATACATTAAAAGGGGAATCTGAGGCATTTTGGGAAGTCTGTGCCTCTCAAGTTCCTCAGCCAGTGGGAAAGAGAGAGGGAAATGCGGCCGGGAAATTGGGATAGAAAGGAGGCTGCGTCCTCTGAAAAACTGAGAGACCTCGGGGGAAATGCCCCATGGCCTCTCCCTTTATTGGAATAAAGTAAAAGGGCTCCTCTGTCTCCTTTGTGGACATAAACCTCTGGTGTTCGTGGGTTGATTTTCCTAACACTGCCTGAGGGGGGAGGATTTAGAAGGGGTGAAATGACCTCACCTCTCATGTCTCCCAACTGGTAATTTTTGTCAGTTGTGCTCATTTGCTGAATTTACATAGCTGCGTTCACCCTGTTGGGGTGGCATTTTGTGGGCATTGGCCATGTCTGCCTCCAATGAAGCCCAGCCTTTACATGACCCCCTGTGCTAATGTGACCTCGAAGGTGTGTTGTCTCATTTCTAGGTTCTTTAGGGCACCAGCAGCAGTTCCTGGGCTCTCCCTGCATTCCTGCTCCCGGAGTAACCCAGCTGTGCCTGTGGCTCAGTGATGGAAACCGCACAGGAGAAGGGACACGGCAGAGAACGGACCGAAGGAAGATTTCAGCGTTGCTCTTTGGGCTCCCCTCGCTCTCCTGGACCAGCCGGAGCAAAGCTGCACATTCCTCTCCCCTGGGATCCTCCTTCCCCAGGGCAGGGCTGACCAGGGATAAAACCTGCCAGCTCTTCGGTAATTCAGAAATGACTTTTGTGCCCATAAATCCAGGGTGAGGAACAGCAGCACAGAGCACCGAGGGCTGGTCTGGGAGCAGCAGCAGCAGGGAAATGAGGGGGCAGCCCCAGGCCAGGGCAGGTGTGTGCCCAGCAATCCAGCTGGCAGCGTTTGTGGGTTTTTCCTGGGTTTCAGTGACCTTTGGAGAGGGAACTGCTCAGCTCCGTGTTTCTCCAGAGCAGCTAAATGGGAGCAAGCACGAGTCTTTCACAGCTCACTGCCCTCGGAAACGGCCCTGCCGGAGCTGTCAGGAGACACATCCTCCTCTCCGGCCCATTAAAGAGGATATTTAACAGCTTTTTCCACATTTCAGACGGAGCTGTCTCAGAGCTGGTGCTTTCTTTGTTTCCATGTTGCAGCAGTCACGTACTCACCATACATAAATTCACCTTTTGGGTTTCGATTTGGGGTATTTAAACCCAGGACTGGCAGTAAACAGCACGATGCTCTCAGGAGTGGAGCAGTCCTCATGTTCCAGGGAAAAATAATTTTTCCTGGGAACCTGGGGCCCTGTCCTGGACCTCCTCCTGCAGTGTGAGGGGTGAAGTGCCCCCACTCTCCATCATTAATTCCTCCTTGGGATGGACAGGGACATCCACAACTCCCAGAATGTTTTTCAAGGTGTCACCCAGCTCTGGCAGTGACTTCACCTGATAAACCTTCCCTTTGCACCAGGAAAATCCAGGATTTTATAATGAGAAATTGCGTCACCTTTGTGTGTTTTTATAGAAGAGATTTGAGGCATAAACTGGTTTTGCTTTCAGGCCTTTCACAGGTTTGTTTTTGTTTGTTTTTTCCCGAGGTCCATAAGCCAGAATAAAGTTGACTGATCTCACTTTCAGGCCTCGGCTGAACTTGAGATGTAGGAAAAAGTCTCATCATCGCAACAGCTCAGAATTGCAAAGTTTCTGATCCCCCCCCTTTCGCCAAAATCTCCCCCATCCGTGGAGGAATTCACAGGGATAAAGAACAGCTTTCCCCTGCAGCCAGAATATCACTGCTCCACTCCAAGCTGGCAAAAGGCAAAGTAAAGACAAATCACTGCTCATTTAACCCCCATATCCATAAAAAGTGGTGAAGAGAGAAGAGGCTTTCAACCTTAAAAATGAGATTTAAGAGGTGAGTTTTACCCTCTCACAGCTCTGTGAAATATTCCCAGCAAAATCAGCAAACCTTGCAAGAAGCAGCTTTTGCATCTCTCATTGGATTTTGTACTAAAAGCATCGAGAGGTTCCTCAGGTTTCCTTCACTGAAGGAGGATCCTTCCCAAGCCAGATCCTCCAGCCCTGCTGGAATTCCTCCTGATCCCAGATCCCTGAGCTGAGCCCTCGATCTCCCCTGGGCATTCTGCTCTGGGTTTGAACTGAGCACAGAACCACGGAATGATTTGGGCTGTGAGGGACCTGAAATCCCACCCAGAGCCACCCCTGCCCTGGCAGGGACAGCTCCCACTGCCCCAGTGTCCAGCCTGGCCTTGGGCACTGCCAGGGATCCAGGGGCAGCCACAGCTGCTCTGGGAATTCCATGCCAGCCCCTGCCCACCCTCCCAGGGAACAATTCCTTCCCAGTATCCTGCCTGTCCCTGTCCTCCTTCAGCTTCAGGCCATTCCCTGTGTCCTGTCCCTCCAGCCTCTCTCCAACACAAAGCAAATGCTCCATGGCACAGAACTTCACCTCCTTCCAGGACCTGGATTTGAAACTGTGCAGAGCACAGGATCCAAGCGCTCTGCAAGGCAGCTCCAGCTTTTCCTCAAGTGCTGCCCCTCAAAGCCCTGCTGAGCTGGACGCTCCTCTGCCCAGAGGAAGGCAGGGGAGCAGCCCGGGCTGGCAGCGCTCCACCTGAGGCTCGCCGAGCTCTCCAGGCACAGCCGCTCCTCTCTCGACTCCTTCTTGGTTGTCTTGGCTTTCCCTGTGATCAGCAGAACGTGTCGAGTCCCCTGACAAGGATCTAATCTCCCTGCTGGCTGCCCTGACTCAAGCACTCCTTTGCAGAACAATGTTTCTTCCCAGAAAAAATGCAATTTTATTCCGGCTGCCGTATCAGGCCTCTGATATTAGTGCTGAGCTTCTCAGGAACCTCCTCAGCCAGAACATTCCTGTGCTGGCAGATCCTATCAGGGAAGAGGGAGAATATAATGCCTCTGTGGCTTGGCTGCTGTGAATAAAGACAGAGATATGGAGAGAAAACACGAGATAGAGGCACAAATAAACAAACCTTGGAGCGACATCCTACAGTTTTTGTGGAGGAGCCTCCTGACTCCGGAGGGAACGGTCTCGTGGCCCAACCTTCCACTCTTTTCTCCTTTTTTCCCTGAGCCAGTGATGTATTTTCCAGTCAGGCAGCGCTGCCTCTGCTCTATGGAGAGGGAGCTGATGGGCAGAGTGAAGGTGGCACTGATGGGAAGGACGGGCAGAGCCTGAGCCAAACGCAGCAATGCCTTGGAAAGCTGAGGGGAGGGAAGGCAGGACAGGAATTCCTGCCTGTTACACACCATCAGCGGGCTCTGGCATCAATCACTGCCCAGCTCCGTGTGCTGACTGATGATCCCGGCCTGTCTGCAGCCAGGATTAATGGGAATGAGCAGGGAGAGGCTTGGCCAGGGCACGGCAGGCACAGGAAGGCTCCTGCAGGCTGCGAGGAACCCGAGCAGCGCTGCTCCAGGAGGGCTCGGGACGACTCAGACATCATTTATTAGCTACTTTCCTAATTAATTCTTCTAAAATAACACAGCTGACTGCTGGAAAGA
This sequence comes from Progne subis subis, assembly GCA_022316685.1. Classification (NCBI taxonomy): domain Eukaryota; kingdom Metazoa; phylum Chordata; class Aves; order Passeriformes; family Hirundinidae; genus Progne; species Progne subis. The sequence continues at coordinate 337,217 of JAKJHU010000220.1, read as the reverse complement.
GGCGATTTGTCACAGCGGGGCCCTTCTGCGGGAACAGCCCCGTTGGAGAGCTCTGAGCGTTTCCTGAGGGCCGGGAAGGCCCAGCAGCACATCCAGGTTCCCTCTAGCCTTGTCCTGGCTCCTGCCCCAGGCTCCTGCCCCAGGAACAGGCACGACCCAGGCTGAAAATCTCTCATGTGCACCAGAAAGAGCCAAGGACACATCCTGGGAGCAGATCCCCCACCTGCCTTATCAGTATGGTGCCATTCCGGGTGGGAAACGCATTTTCCTCAGCGTGTGTCTGAACCTGGAGCTGCAGGGCTGTGAGGGAGCACATCTGCTTGTTTACCCAAAAAAACCCAACCCAGGGACTGATCTCCAATTCACAAACATTAGAAAAAGCTTCAGAGGTCTTTGTTTGCTTAACAGAGCAAAACAAGGGGAAAAAAATTCCTTCCCTCCCTGCTTCATCCACACTCTGATTTATCGGAGCTCACGGTGACAGGAAGAATTCCCCCGGAGGTACCCACACATCAAACAGATCAGAACCTCGAGTCAAAGACACTTTTCTTGCTTTTAGACTGTTGTGGGAACCTGGTTCAAACCCTTTTTTCCAGGCTAAACAGATTCCCAGTGCTGGAGCCCCAGGGACACAAATACCGTCACTTCCCTGAGTTCCCTTGATCCGACAGCCTGGATCTCTGGATCAGACTCAGCCCGGCCTGGCTGAGCCTCTGGGCAGGTCCTGCCCCCAGGATTTAGAGCCCTGCTTAGCACAGGCAGGAGCTCATCTCTCTGCCTCAGATTTAAAGCCTACAGTGAATTTCTCACCTTCCCTGTCTGAGGGAAAATACTCCTGGAGACAAATGGCTGGGATGGGGTGGAGGAGCCTCTTAAAAATCAGACTTTGTCCCCTTATCAGTGCAAAATCTCGGCGTGGCTCTCACTTGAGGCTGTAATTCTGCCCCAGGGCTGACATCCCTGAAAACCACCAGGGACAAAAATCCACTGACAGGCAGGAGGAATGGCTGGGGTGTGACTCTCCATGGGACCCACGGAGCCTGGATGGAATTCAGATTCCACCACCACGTCATGTCTGGAGTTCAGATCAGTGGAAAGGGCAGAGAAATAATGAGGGTTACTGTGACCAAACCAAACCAAACCAAACCAAATCAAACCAAACCAAACCAAACCAAACGAAACCGAAGGAGGATGATTCTTCCTGATCACTCTGCCACAGGACTCTGCTCTGATTCCAAGTGCAGCTCCATGAAACAAATCATCTGGATGTCTCTGCCTTCCTGGAGAGAGATGGATGGATGATGGATGGATGAAGGGATGGATGGATGGATGGATGGATGATGGATGGATGGATGGATGGATGATGGATGGATGGAGGGATGGATGGATGATGGATGGATGATGGATGATGGATGGATGATGATGGATGGATGGATGATGGATGGATGATGGATGGATGATGGATGGATGATGGATGGATGGATGGATGATGGATGGATGATGGATGGATGGATGGATGATGGATGATGGATGGATGGATGGATGGATGGATGGATGGAGGGATGGATGGATGGAGGGATGGATGGATGGATGGATGATGGATGGATGATGGATGGATGGATGATGGATGGATGGATGGATGGATGGATGGAGGGATGGATGGATGATGGATGGATGGATGGATGGAGGGATGGATGGATGGATGGATGATGGATGGTTGGTGGATGATGGATGGATGGAAGGATGAAGGGATGGATGATGGATGGATGGAGGGATGGATGAAGGGATGGATGAAGGGATGGACAGATGGATGGATGGATGGATGGATGATGGATGGGGAAAAGGGAAACACCTTTGGAAAAGGATTCACTCTGTGCTAAATAAAATCTGCCTCACCCCAAAGCATTGTTAGAGAAGAATGAACACAGTCTCTATAGACAGAAGGGAATGTCCAGCTGGGAGAGATTCCCAAGGAATTCCATGGTCCCAGCTTGGCCCCGTCCCGCTGAGGGAACACCCCATCCCATGCACCCAGTGAGCAAAAATCCCTTGGAATTTCTCCCTGTCCCACCCCACCAGCTGCCACCACCTGTCCCCGGGGGTCGCATTGCTCTGGGAATTCAGTGCCCAAGTGCAGCCCCTGATCCTGCCAGAGCCCATCCCAGCCCTCCCCAAACCACCCCTCTCGTGTGGCACCACCCGAGCACGGCTGACAGAGAGCGATTTTCTCTCCAAGAAGAATTGCCTGCTCCTCCCCAGATGAACCAGTGATTTTTGCTGAGGCCGCACAGTTCAGGTGTTTCCATCCTGAGCGAGGACAGAACTGTTTGCTCTGTGGTGGAGAAGCAGAGCGTGGCAGGAGAGGCTCTGATCACGCAATGCCCCTTTCCTGCAGAGGTTAGGCTTGGTTTTAATCAGTGTTTGCCCTCTTTTCCCTCCTTGTTTCAGTCTGAGTTGCTCAAGGCAAAAGCTGAAGTCAATTTGCTGCCTGTGCAGAGCTCCCGGTGTTGGAGCTGCGCCCCAGGGAAGGTCCTGGCAGGGGAGGAAAGAGGTGGCAAAGGGAACCCCCCAGCAGCAGCCCCTCAAAGTGGGCCAGAGACTGCCCAGAGCTGGGCTCACATCTGGGGCTGGAGGGCACAAAGGTTTGGGGGCATTCAGACAAAATCTGCGACTGCACCAAAGCTCTTCCCTGAGAAATGGGAAACTGGGGAGCACACACCAACCCCAGGCTGCTGCAAACCACAGGAGTGTCATTTAAAATATCTCAGCATGTGCCAGTTTCCTTTCCCACTCTCCCAGCACATCCCTGTTTTATTTTCAGGGAGTTCAGAGCCAGCGGACACGGAGCAGCACAGTCAGAGGAACGGAGCCAGGCTGCCCCGTGATGGATTTGGCCTCGAACACATATCAGGTGCTCCAGCAGAGCATTTGAGGGGTTGGGAGGAGGAAGAGGAGGAGGAAGCAGCTCCTCAGTTGAATTCCCAATTTTCAGCTTTATCCGCAGTCTTCCCCAGCTTTTCCCTTCCTTGCAAATCCCGCGCAGCTCCTGCCCCAGCAGCACGCCTGTTCCCCATGGCTCGGGATGTCCCTGCTGTCATCTCGGCTCCAAGCAGGGCTGGAAGGAGCTGCGGGAGCGCAGATCCCGGGATTTGGGCTTGAGAGATGCTGCAGTGCCATCTTCAGACGGGAGGGCAGCACCCGCGGCGGGATGTGCTGGGGCACAGACGGGAGGGGGAAAAGAAACCGACCCCGGAGCCCACCCAGATCCAGAGACCTGGAAAACATTCCCAGCCGGAGTGGCTGGAATTGGACAGCCCAGCCCAAGGATGCAGCACGGAACAGCCCAGATCCATCCCCACACAGCCCGGGGAAGGCTCCAACCCTTCCCCGGCTGCTGCAGCCCGCAGATTACGGGATCCAGCTGCATTAAAGAGCTCAAAGGCTTTATGGAAAGCAGATCCAGCCTCTCCCTCTGCTCCGTGGCTGGATTTGCTGAGCTGGAAATCACGATGTGTGTTTGAGCAGCTCCCTGCTCCCGGCAAGCTCCATAACATTGTTTTATCCTGATGGCTCCAGGAGGGGATAGAGCAGGACAAGGAGCTCTGTCCTTCCCTGCTCCCTGATCCGACAGGCCCTGCCCACACAGCCCCATTTGCCATGGAACAGCCTCTCCTGATCCCAGCTCTGGCATTTCCTGGAGGGAATACGTGACGGCAGTGACCCACCAGGGCTGGGCTTACTGGGAGCACTGGGAGCACATTTAGTTCCGTGCCACATTAACAGCAGCCACCGACAGCCACGTGGGCAATCAGGGCCTGCAGCCCCTCTGAGCATCAGCAGCCAGCGCTTGGTGCCCAGACAGCTTCAGACAGGCCCCCCCCTGAAAATCAGCACCCTCAAAAAACCTTTTTTTCCAGCAGCACCGGTTATTTGGGCCAATTTTTAGCAATTTTAGTCATTTTGGCCTCCTCCACACATCACTACTGCCGTGAGTGTCCCCGGAGTCCAGGGAACAACAACAAAGATTTAGAGGAGAAAAAGCAAATGTTCCTTGGGATTTCAATGGGATGAAATCACTCCGTGGCATTTTTACAGCGGCATAGAGGGACAGGAATGGCTTCAAACTGACAGAGAGTGGGGTTAGATTGGATATTGCAGAGAAATCCCTCCCTGGGAGGGGGGGAGGCCCTGGCACAGGGTGCCCAGAGCTGCTGTGGCTGCCCCTGGATCCCTGGCAGTGCCCAAGGCCAGGCTGGATGGGGCTGGGATAGTGGGAGGGGGTGAAATCAAACCATTCCCTGATGCTAAAATTCATCCCACGTCTTCCCTCGAGCCTCCTCTCCCTCACAGCCTCCAAACAAACCCAGGTGCTACAAACCCTCTGGAGAAGGTGGATTTGGTGAGCTGAGGAAGGGCTTCCTGCACTAGAGATGAAAACGGAGCCATTTTTCATGGCCAGGGTCACAGAAGCCAGACTCTCCTGGAAAGGCACCCACCTTGGCTGGGGAATTACACAGCTCAGTTTCAAACGTGAGCCTGGCTGGAGGAGGCTCTGTGGGGCTCTCCAGCCCTGTCTGCTCTCTGCAGAGCCCTGCCAGCGCCAGCTCTGCAGCCCCAGCTCGTCCCCAAAGGTGTGACAGGAGGGTGACAGGAGCCTGCCAGCCCCACAGGGCCCTGCTCACAGCCGGGTGACAGAACTGTCCCCAGAACTGTCCCCAGCCCCCAGGAACCCCCGAGCACCCAAATTCCTGATAAATGAGGGGTGAGAGCTGCTGTGGATGGAAGGCGTGAGGCAGAAGGGAACCTGGCAGCACCCAGCACTGCCTCGGCTCGCAGAGACAGCCTCAGGGACTGGAGAGCTCGGGGAACGTCCCTGGGTCAGCCACAATCAATTCCTGCCTCAGCTGCGGCCTCCCTGCTCCCACTGCCCACAAAAACTCCAGGCGCTTCCAGGCAGGGTCGAGGCCAATTTGCTCAATTCCCAGCTTGGCAGGGAAGGGATTACACAGCGCAAACTGGCTCTGAGGGTTCCACAGCTCTCAAAGCCCTTCACTGCCCGTCCCCCGGGCCAGCTCAAAGCCTTGCTCCTCCAGAAGCTCCATGGCAATTAGCTCGTTTTAATTAACACCAACTCCACCCAGTGGAACCGATGCCTTGAAAACGGGCGGGAGAGAGGGAAAAAAGCGAAAAGGAAGAGCCAGGGCGCAGTTCTGTGCTCACCCACATGGAGCGGGGTGTTGGCAGCCCCGAGGGAGCCTCGTCCCCCGGCTGGGCGCAGCCCGAGCCCGAGCTGTCCCCACACCCGTGGGGTGGCAGATGGAAAGGGGCAGCTCCCGACCCCCTCCAGCTGCTGGCACTCCTCATCCTCATCCCGCAGCAGCCCCCAAAGCAGCGCAGACACACAGAGCTCCCTCCCTGCTCCGCCACAGCGCTGCCCAGCTCCGGGAGATGCAGGGAGAGGCAGCGCTGCCTGGGAGCAGCCTGAGCAGCCAACTCTCCTTCCTGCCTCCATGGCAACTTTCAACAGCCTTAATTGCTTCTTATTTTAACACTTGGGGAATGAAACCTCTGTGATCTTCTCTCACTTGATTATTAACCCTCCCCAGAACAAACCCCAAATGCAGCCAAGCACTATTTCATGTGTGCTTATATTTGCAGCTTGAATTTTCTGTGCAATCCCTGGCTGCGGATCTTTGCTGCTTCTTCGGCCACTCTCCAAAGGTTGTCAGAAATCCTGAACGTTGCCTTGCTCAGGGCTCTGCCCTCCCTGCGCTCTCTGCTGCCTGGTCAAAGCGGAATAAAACATCTCTGGAGGCAGTCCAATGCCAGCACTGAGATTCCTCTCTCCTGACACAGCTTTTCCCTTGGAAATTCAGAATTGGTCCAAGCCACGCACATTTCATGGACAGGGAGCAGCACAGCATGGAATGTGTCCCCAGATTCATCCTGCCCCTCATGGTGTGAGCACCAACCCCTTCCCTTCCCTGCCCCAGACTGGGGACACTGGGGAACACTGCTTGTGTCCCATGCCCCAGCTTGGGGGGACATCAGGGGATCTCAGGAGCTGAGTCCAGCCCAGAGCTCCATCCCACACCTGGTGGGGGCTGGAAAACCCTCTGGGATGGAGGAGCAGCAGCACAGCCCAGCTCAGGAGCCCATGGAGCCACCCAGGCTGGTCCAAGGGGCCCCAAAAGAGTCCATGGGGTCACCCAGGGGCTGGAATTGGTCCAGGGACCAACCAGGTCAAACTCCTCCCTGCAGGGACTCCCAGCCCTGCCTCTCCTCCTTCCCACTGCCAGCCCCTCTTTCCCGAGCCTTGGGCTCCTGCCTCCTCCCCGGGAGTGCAGAGCAGAGAAGGAGTGACCTCCCTGCTGCACAGCTCTCACCTGCATGGATAACCATAAAAATACACAACATTTTACAATCTGCTCCCTATTCATTAGGCCTCGCTGAATGCAATAAAGCTGCCACTGGAGCAGCTCCTCCTGGAGCTCTCAGCTCGTGCTGAAAAATGGAATTATACTGCAGCGTGGCCTGTAAACAGTGCCGGGCTTGTTTGTTATAAACCCCTCTCCAAAATCCAATCAGATTAATTTTATGTGGGACTTAAACTGCTGCTGCTAATTTGAGTAATGGGAAGGACACAGCTCCTCCCTGCTCCTGCAGGACAGGCACATTTCGGGCAGGAGTCCGATCCCTGCAGACACTGGCCCCAGTTTGAGAGCTGGGAGGGAACTTGGAACTCCCAGAGCTCCCCATTCCTCAGGAGAAATCACATTTCCAACATGCTGGGCCCTGTTCTGAACCCTAGGGATCCCTTCTCCCTCGCCAGGAGCCTCTGCAGGTCCCTTTTCTCCAGGTAGAAGGCTCTGGACACAGCAGGTTCCCCAGCAGGGAGCACGGATCCATGGGCTCCTTCCCAGGCATTTCCTGCTGCCTCTGTGGGACACGCTTTGCTCTGATTCCAGCCCAGCATTCCTGCACCTCCAGGACCCCCAGCCCTGCCCTTCCTCCTAGCTCAGCCCCAGGATGGGGCCGCAAACAGCAAAGCCAAGGTGGGCACTGAGTACAGAAGTGGATTTAAAGGTCTCCTTAAGCACAAGACCTTTTCTTTTTTAAAAACGGTGAGAGAGGGGAAAGGAAGATTAAGTGAATTTATCCAGGAGTGGGTCAATCCCTTAATCCCAGGAGCCATCCCACCTGGATAATCAGCTGGATTTCACTCTCTCCTTGATGGGCTGCTGCTTCCAAGAAAATCTCATTTCAAGACGCGAAGAGCCAGGTCAGGGGAGTCACAGCTCCTGATTCTGGGAAATGAAGTGGGACAGGGTGGATTTGAGGCAATCCTGGCTGGGAGCATTTGGGGGAGTTTTCCAAAGCCTCGGTGGGCACGGAGTTGTGCCTGTCCTAAGGGGGCTGGGGGATGGTTGCTCTGTGAAACACAAAATCCTTCTGTCCCTCCTGCTCCCAGGGACCAAACCTGCTCCAGCTTTCCCATGTTGGTCTCAGGAAGCAGAATTTCAAGGCCCTCGTTCTGCAGCACCTTGTCACTGTGTGACAGATTCCCAAAGGGCAGCGTTCCCAGAGTTTCTGCCATAATTCCTGTGCCTTGTCTGCCTCCCTCCCCAGTCAGACCCCAGCGATGCCAGAGCTGATCGGGGGGATGGAAGAGCTCCCACAGGGAACCTTGCAGCAGGTGGATTTCTCCCTCCACCTTCCTGAATTATCCTTCCAAAGCAGATGCTCCTTCCCTTTCCAAACTCCAAGAGCTTTTTGTGTCTCTGGATGCTGGAGAGAACTCGGAAATTCTCCTCTCTGGCAGCTCTGTGTCACTCAGCTGCAGAGCCGAGGGGGCACAGGCTGATGGCACCGCTCTGAGGAATCTGTGGAGCCACGTCCAGCTTCCAGGGAGGCAGGCAGCAGCCACAGACCCTGCGGGAAGCATCGCCTGGAGGGAGCTGCACGTCCCCCAACAGCAGAATTCACGTTTAATGGCTCTGCCCTGGCACAGGGAGGGAGCTGGGCAGGGAGGGGCCCCCCAACAGCAAGACAAGGAGCCACAACATCCCCAGGACCAAAGGAACCGGATTTGTGTCCATTTTCAAGCCAAATTACAGCCAAGTGGAGGGAGAAGGAAAAGGACAATTGGATGGGGCAGCTGGGAAGCATCCCCTAAGGATGAATCCATCAGAACTGGAGGCACTGAGTTCTGGGAGGCTCTGACTGGGGAGCCAACGCTGCCCCTTCCAAAGCTCAAATCCCCCAAACTGCTGGAGGATCAATCCTAGGTCGGGGAAAAGGCTCTCCCAGCTCTCCCTGAGCTGCTCCTTGGCTCCATTTTCTGGCGGGGTGCCCGAAGGGGAGAACAGCTCCAGGCCAGCAGACTCCCCAGGGAGGCAGCACCAAACCCTGGGGGAAGGAGCAGCTGCTCAGGCGGGTAAGGAGGAGTGGAGGCTTTAGGGAGAGGGAGAGGTTTTCCACCAGACAGGTTTTGGGCTTCCTTCCCTTCAAGGTAACCTTTGTGCTCAGATGGGGCATCCCAGCAAGGACATGGCTGTAAACACCTGTGGTAAACAACCAGCCCCTCCTGAAAGAGGAGGGGAAGAGGGAATCAGCTGGGTCTGACAGATTTGCCTGTGAGGCTGGAAAGAGGAGGAAAAGCTCTGGAGCAGGCCTTGGATCACCCCAGGCTGCTGGGTCAGAGCAGACGGGAGAATCTTGGCAGCCTGGGGAGCTTTTCCTGGTTTGCTGCTAAAGCTCCCTCCCCTGGGCTCTGCATTTATATCTTAATTCTTCCCTCCCCAAAAAGCAACTCAAGTGTGGATAACTCCTTGGAGTTTCCATCCCTGGGAATTGCTGCCATCCATGACTTCCTTGGATCTCCCTCCCCTTCCAGGGAGTTCTCCTCCTCCAGCACGGAGCAAACACAATTGAGGAGGGCAGAACCCACGGAACATTTGCAGGTTCTGTGGGAAAGGTGTTTCCACAGCTGCTCTTTATCCCTTCACCTGGGAGCTGCAGCTCCCTCACGGATCAGGAGCAGTTTACCTGATCCTGACACAGCCTCACGTCCTCCAAGGTGCTTAATGGAGATGCTGTAAACTCAAACAGGCTGGGGATGTTTCACGGCCGGAATTCCAGCTGCAGATGGAAATTTTTGGGAAATGGGAATTTGCAGCTTCTGTGCTGCTGGTTTGGGAGCTGTAATGCAGAAATTGTGGCTGCTCCTGGACCCCTGGGAGTGCCCCAGGCCAGGCTGGATGGGGCTTGGAGCTCCCAGGAAGGTGTCCCTGCCCTTGGCTGGGGTGGGGTGAGATTTAAATCCCCTCCCCACCCAAACCATTCCAGGACTCCATGAAAAGTCTCCCTCCCTCAGCTGCAGTTCCCACCCTGTGTGGGCTGATCCTGACTTTCTGCTCCAATGGGATGAATCCAGCAGGATTCAGCCATATGGATTAGATGGGAAGTTTTAGGGAAAACAGAAGCTTATGAAAGGATTATGAAGAGGTCTTTTTAAAAAATACTTTCTCAGCCTCTTCAGAACATAAAAATAGGAATTGCATCTTTGAGGCAGCTCAAAAGCCCAGTTTGGGGTTGTGTCTCTCTGTTCACAAACCCCGGATTTTCTTCTTGCAATCAAGAAACAAGCTTAGAATCAAACACTTCAAAAAATTGTGCTCTCCTGCTTTTAGGGATTTCCAGCACTTTCATATGGATATGGATGCACACAGAGCTTTCCTCCGAATTGGCCACAAACATTAACACTTCATTTGGCTTTAATGAGCAACTTGAAACTCCAAAAATCAAGAAACGGCCCTAAAGCGATTCAAAATAAAACTTGACAGCAGCACAAACCCAAGCAGGCTTTCTCCCGCCTCTCCCACCCAACCTGTGGAAAATCTTTTCCTGCATCAGCATCCCAGATGAGGGAAGCAGCCACAAATGGTGATGGGCAGCCAGGCTTTTAAGCACCTTAAAAATTTAAATGAGTTCCAGGTGTAAATTCAAAGTGGTTCCTCCAACTGCATTAAGGCCCCTGAAGGGCACTTTCCATTCAGAATGAGAACAGCACTGATTTGATTTTGTTTATTTGCTGCTGAGTGTGGGGATCCAGGGGATTGGAGGCCTCTGCTGAGAGCCTCCACGGGGCTTTGATGCATTCCAAGGTGATCCCAGAGCTGGGGTCAGGCCGTGGCCATGGACTTGCCTTGAAGCCAAAGCCTGGAGGATGCTGCACCTGAGAGCAGCACACACACAAACCCCCGTGAGGGCCTGGGAGCTGCTCCCTCCTCCAGCCTTGCCCTCGGAACAGGCTCCGAGCCACAGCCAGACAAATCCCATCTGCACCCACCCAAATCCCTCCTTCCTGGGCACTTCTGTGCTGCTCCCTCTCCTCCCAGCTGCCAAAACCTCGTCAAAACAGAGGGAAGCCTTTGAAAGTCACCCAGCGCCGTAGGCAGGGACACATTTGCACCAGCCCAGGTTGTTCCAAACCCTGCCCAACCCGGCCTTGGGCACTGCCAGGGATGGAGCTGAGAGGAATAAGATTTGTGTTTACAAACCAGCCCTGGGTCTGCTGGTAGATAAAACCAGCGCTGAGAGATGAGAGGAACAATGGGAAGGGTTCCACTGATTGATGGATGGAAGAGAAGATACTTGCCTTTACAAACAAATCATAGGTTTGTTTGTAAATGAAATTGAATATTGGAAGATGAAAGCAACAATGGGAAAACCCATAAATCCCATAACAATTAAAGATTAGGGGGGTTATACATTAAAAGGGGAATCTGAGGCATTTCGGGAAGTCTGTAGCTCTCAAGTCCCTCAGCCAGTGGGGAAAGAGAGAGGGAAATGCGGCCGGGAAATTGGGATAAAAAAGAGGCTGCGTCCTCCTGAAAAACTGAGAGACCCCAGGGGAAATGCCCCATGGCCTCTCCCTTTATTGGAATAAAGTAAAAGGGCTCCTCTGTCTCCTTTGTGGACATAAACCTCTGGTGTTTGTGGATTAATTTTCCTAACAGATGCAGCCACACAACCTTCCCGTGCTCCACTCCCAGCCCTGCTCCTCCAGCACAAACCTCCCCTAAAATCAGCGAACTGCAGTGCAACTGCCCAGAAATCGCTGTAAGGGACAAATGGAACAGCACAGCTGGGGCTGCCCCATCCCTGGCAGTGCCCAAGGCCAGGCTGGACGGGGCTTGGAGAGCCCTGGGACAGCGAAGGTGTCTCTGCCCATGGCTGGGCTGGGCTGGGCTGATCCTTAATGCACCCTCCAAACCATTCCCGGGGTTTTAAGAGGGAAAATCCAAACCCTGTGGGGCAGGAGCTGCCTGGGAGCTGTATTTGGGCAGCAGAAGGGGTTCAGAGCAGCTGCTGAGATGAGCATCCCAGTTCAGGAAAGGCTTCACTCTCCACTCCTTCCTCAATTCTTTATTTTTTTAATTCCACTTGCTACAGCAAAGCACTGCAAAGCTGTATTTAAATTAAAACAATCCTCCAGCCTGCAGAGAAAACACACAGAGCCATCCATTTCCACGAGCAAACGGGGCAGGAAATCCAGCAAGATTTATACAGTTATTCCTCTGTAATTATCCAGAAGAGAGAGAAGGCCCAGGGGTCAGCAGTATCTCATTCATTATCACACCCCAGCAGCTTCTTAGACTTTAATTTTGGTTTATTTTTTTTGCAATCCCCTGCCGACGCCCAGATTAAGGATGATGTGCTGGGGGAAAAAAAACAAAACCCTAAACAAAACCTCTCTGTTGATAATGGGGTGAAATAAAACTCCCCCACACCCAGGGCACAGGTGTGGTTGTCACCTGCTGCACGGTGACCAGGGCCATCATTTGATATAAGAAAATAATGAATAAAATGAAAAGTTATTCAAAGGGAAGAGGCAAAGTAAGGAGCCCTTTGAAAGCTGATATTTTAATTTGCCTTTTGCCGTAACAGCTCCATCCATTCTTTTTTTCAGCCCCTAAAGAGCTGTGGTGCTGCTTTGGTTTATGGCAGAAGAACCCTGGGGACCCTGTGCTGGTGGCACTAAATCCCTGGTGGCACTTCAGCAGAGCCACATCCCTCTGGTTCCACAACAAAACTCCCCCACGCACAGCTAGACCCCAGGAATGGAGCAAAGCGGGGGAGAAGAGCTCCAAACCTGCCAAATTTGGGCTCTCCAGCCTCCTCCCTCCGCTCCCGGGCTGCTCAGGCTGCCCCAGCCCCAGCATCCAGCCCATGGTGGGACCTGCAGCTCCCCAGGCTGGGGGATCGTTCTCCCCGCCTGGTTTGGGATTTCTCCATCCCAGAGGGAGGGATTTTGCTGCCGCAGCTCCCCAGACCCAGCTGAGAAACCCTGGAGGGGCTCCAGGGGAATCAGGAAGGAGCAAAGGCTTCTCTGAGGCCAAGGGTGACAATCCTTGGGAGGGATCACCAGGAAAACACTCCTGAGGGAGCCAGGGAACAGCTGCAGGGATTAACCCTGGAAAAGAACCATTTTCCACCTCCACAAGAGCCAGAGGTGCTGCAAAGCTGCTGGGGCAGGAGAGGCTCAAACCCCACCCTGAGGTGCCCAGCCTGAGAACAAAAGGTGCTGACTGGGGAAGGATTTTTCACAAGGGTGTTTGAAGCTCGTTAGAAGAGCTAATGGGAGTTTTTAATTTAGGGACTGGGACTTCCTGAGGCACCCTCACACAGTCAGACAGGCCTCAGATAAAAGAGGTCCATAGGAACAGTTTTATGATCGTGATTTTCTGCTTAATTAAAGATCCTCCTCCTCAATTGCTGCAGCTAAATCTGGGTGTACAGGGCTCCAAGCGGCACCAGCTGAGGACACAGCCCTGAGCAGATTCAAGCACTGACAGTGATTTAGGCCCTATGTGGCTTTTTCTCTCTCCCTTCCAAGGCAAAGAAGATTTGTTTATTTATTTCAGGAGTCAGAGCTGCTGTCCTTGTGCATCCAGCTGGGCTTCACTGACACCCCAGGGCTCACAGATCCCAGGTTTTTTTTGTGGTTTTAAAACCTTCAAATATTACAAAAAGCTGATTTTTTTCCTCCATTTGCTGGACAGAAGCAAGTCCCAGCACAGCCCCAAAGCTCCCAGGCTGAGTGACCACAGTTTAGAGCAACCTGAGCAAAGTTCACCCCAGGAGCCACAATAATTCAGTATTTTTAATATTCTTCCATCTGGAGGATGAAGCTTCATGTCATTAATCACACTGTAAAGTAAATCTACAAAGCTCTGTGTTCTCCTGGATTTTGGAGACGGAATTCCAAGACTTTCAAGGTGATCTCTCTGGAGCTGTGTGGTTTCCATGTCCATAATGACAGCAAATACCTTACAGGACATTTATGTCACAGCTCAGCTGGGACCACTCTGCTTCCTCTCCCATTCTCCAGGGAGGAATTTGAACAGAGGACTCCGGATATTTTATCTCTGATGGGAAGATTAGAGACTGGATTGGGAAAATTATTCCAGTTTAAAGCTGCTCTGCACAGTCCAAACCCCAACAAACCACAGGAACTTTGACTCCAGTTCTCTCAGAGTGAGGCAATTTTACAGGAACCATGCAGGTAATTAATGACCCATCAGGAGTTTCCATTCCCAGAGTGGGGTGTGGGAGCTTTGCTATAAATTAAGCCATCCAAGTTTTTATTGGATTTCTGTACCACAGTTCAAAGTCTTAAAAAGCTCCAAAAATTCGCTCTCCTTGTTTGCCATGATAGAGATGGAAATCTTATAAATTACATTATTATAATTTCCCTATTATCTCATATGCACCCTTACATTCTGATTCTGCACAATCTTCATAACATCCTTCAGATCCTATAAATTTTGTCTTTACTATGGAACAAAGCAGTGAGGAGAGAGAGATACCGGGGTGAAGCGGGAGGCAAAGGGAATCAGTCAGACCTTTTATGTTCATTAAAAGTGTTGCTGGAGCTAGATTTATTATTATGTTGTCAACTAAATTTTGTTGGCACCCAAAAGCGCCTCAGAACACTTTAAACACTTTGGCAATAACTGCCTCAAGTGTCACTGCGAGCGTGTGAGCCCGTGACACTTTTATAAAAGCAGTGACAAAACAGAACCGTCCCCAGAGGGAAAAACTGCAGCAGCACAGCGGGGAGGGGGGAGCAGCAGCCTGGGAAAATCCAGCAAGTTCCAGGTCCCGGGAAGGACAGGGAGGGGAGGGGGACACAGGGACCAGGCTGGCTCATCCCAGGGCTGGGTGAGCGCCAGGGCCGGGGTGCAAACAGCAGTTGGGGTTTTTCCTTGGAGCGGGGATTATCCTAAATAGTGTCCATTATCCTAAACAGCTGGAATTCGGGCTGTTTCGGGTGGGGTACCTCCTCCCTGTCTGTTGCTGCAGAGTTCATTGGAATCTCAGCTCCAGAGGAAACAGGCTGGGAAAATCCAAGGGGCCTTTGGCACAGTCAGGGAGCCAAAGCTGCCCGGGACAAAGCCACACCACCTGGAAGGATTCTGGGCCCCCGAGCACACCCTGCAGCTCCGAGGGAAGAGCTGGGAACCCCAGGCTGGGTCTGGTGGGAAGGGACCTTAAACTCATCCCGTGCCACCCCTGCCACGGCAGGGACACCTCCCGCTGTCCCAGGCTGCTCCAGCCCCGTCCAGCCTGGCCTGGGGCACTGCCAGGGATCCAGGGGATCCATCTGGGAGCAGAGCAGTTGGATCCTGCAGCCTGTGGAGCGCCGGCCCTCGAGAGCAGGGAAGGTGCTCACTCACCTCCCACTGAAAATCATCATCATCACCCTCAATAATTAACAGCTCCCTGACTTGCAGCCTCCTGCTCTCCCCAGGAACTTTGGGCAGACTCCAAACATCTCCACAGCCTCCCCAAAGCCACCCTGGGCAGCAGCACCCACTCCCAGGACTGTGACAACGTCCTTTAAGGAACACCCTCCAAGGAGGGCTCGGCTCCCTGGGGCCCCATCCGCCCTCCCAGGAATGCAGGAGCAGCTCCCCAAACCGAATCCCTGGAGGCTCCAGGTGCCTGCATGGAAATTCAGGCTCCCCAACCCCCTGGGCACCTCACAAACCCGGGGCACCCAAGGAATGGGGCTTGTGGCCACAGCAGAGCATTCCCATGGCCAAAAGCCACCCAGGGACTGGGTACAGGAAAGGTGACACAAATTCCGGCTCTGGCTCAGCCCCTGCAGCCTTGGCCACCTCTCTGTAACCACATTTCCTTCTGTGGGGACTGGGAGGAGAAGAAAGAAGGAGAACAAATCCTGAGGAGTCCCCTGTGCCCAACAGCAGCAACTGCACAAACCCAGGGCCCACCCCGAGGTGGGGAAACTGCTTTTGGGAATAAAAGCTCCCAGGGAAATTGTGTTCCCTCTGAAAGTGTCCATTATCCTAAACAGGCGTTTTAGGGACAGGACTTGGAGCCTTTCCCCACTCTGCTTTCTGAGCTTTTACACATCATTTTACTTAATAAAAAACTCTCCCACCTTGCTTTTGCTGTTTAACACCTCAAATTTCTGCTTTGTTTTCCAGCTGATGCATTGTTACCAAAATTTTCCTCTTTATCTCAGCCTGGAGCCTATTTGCAGCACAGAATAAAACTTTCACCCTCAAAGGGAGCGAGTGAAAGGCAGAGAGGGCAGAAATAACCTTTCCAAATAACCAAATGCAACAGAGACATCCAATTTGCTTGCCTTGCAAGTTGAAAATCCGGGGGATTGGAAGTCCTTCTGTGCGGCAGAATGGGGGAAATTAGGCCTGACCTTCAGCTTTTCAATTCACGAGGGTATTTGGGAGCCTCAAGCAGCTTCTGTCCTGCTGTGACACATCACAAATGGACCCTTGAATGTCCCAAACACCAATTTCCCCTTGGCCCCAGCCTGAAAAGACAAAAGCTTCAAATTGCAGCACGTTAAGGAGCTGGAATCTGTATTTTGCTTCTCTCTAAGAGTAAAGGTCAGAATGTACCAAGTGAGGGGTTTTTTTGAGAAATACAAACTCTGTCACTGGCTCCTGCAAAACTCCAGCTGCGAGGGTGTCCCTCTGCAGGGACTGGGAGTCCTTAAATTCAGCAGAACTTCAAGTTTTCCTCTTGAAGGAAATAATTAATATGCTCAATATTGATTGAAATGCTCAATAAATGCTCTGAGAAAGGATTCAGGTGGCTGAATTTGGTGTGGATTTTCTTGACTCCAACACCTTCCATGTCTCAAATCCTTCGTGTTTAGGCCTGAAGGGCTCCCATTGCAGGCAGGGGATGGAGGGGAGGCTGCAGCTCCAGGGAATGAGGCGGGAATTGTCCTCAAGGAGGCACCTCCAGCATGAGAGGTTGGAACCCAGCCTGGCAGGACTTAGCTCAGAGCAAATCACTTTCCCTGATTGTTGGGGGAAAAACAGATTATTGTTATTATTGTTATTATTGTTATTATTGTTATTATTGGCATTATTGTTATTATTGTTATTATTGGCATTATTGGTATTATTGACATTATTGGCATTATTGTTATTATTGGTATTATTGTCATTACTGTTATTATTGGTATTATTGGTATTATTGGTATTATTGGTATTATTGGTATTATTGGCATTATTGGCATTATTGGCATTATTGGTATTATTGACATTATTGGCATTATTGTTATTATTGCTATTATTGGCATTATTGGCACTATTATTATTGTTATGGTTATTATTATTCAGCCTGGAGAAGAGAAGCTTTGGGGTCGCGTCACTTTCACTGCCGTCTTCCAGCTCCTGAAGCGGCTGCAGGAGAGGTGGAGAAGAACTTTTTACAAGGGCCTGGAGTGGCAGAACAAGGGGGAATGGGTTTCCACGGAAAGGGAGGAGGTTTGGCTGGGATATTGGGAATTCTTGGTGGGGAGGCCCCGGCAGAGAGAAGCTCTGAGGGGTGCTGAGTAACTTCTCAAGATGAAGAGATTGATGACCACAGAAGTCTCAGCCAAGAGGAGCTCAACACCCAGATGGAGTCATTTAAATCCCAAATTCCAAGCTCCAAGGAAAATGCCCTCCCAGCCCGCTTGGCACCAAGTTTTAAAACAAGTTTTTTATGCTCATCATCATCACCTGCCCTCCACTGAAATCATCCTTTCCCCCCTCACCAGTGAGCCCCTCCCTGCTTAATAAATCCTCACCTGTAAAAAAAGTCACAAAAAGAGCAGAGGGAAACAGCAGCTCAGTAAAAACCTGAATATTTTCTTTCCAATCATGTAGCCGTGGGACATCTTCCACAATTCCTCTCCGTTTGCATTTTAACTACCTCGAGGATAACTCTCTATCACCCCCTTGAATTTTTGAGCTTTTAACCCTCTGATGGTACCAGTGACCATCAGTGACCAGTGACCAGGTCAAAGGGCTTTAAGAACTGGGTTTTTTTAAAGGGGCACAGCTCTGCCTCCACTCCTAAAAGCTCCAGCACTGCAGTTTAACCGCTCTGCTGAAACGCTTTAGCTGTGGCTCTGCTAAGAGGTAAAAAATCCATTCTCAACTGCTCACAAGGCATCTTTAAACTCGCCGAGCCTCCTGCAAGCCTCCTGCCCTCACTTCCCTTTAAGCTTTCTCCACTTCCGAAAGGAACCTGACGTTAACAGCGCTCCCCTAATGGATGTTTTGGCTGTTTCATGGCTCTAAAGCTCTAAATTTGAGTACATTTGGTCTCCAGAGCTGAGAGGCTGCTGCAGAGTCGCCTCTGGAGCTGGGTCCTGTGCACAGCTCGCAGCCAGCTCCGTGTCCCTGCTGGGTTTCCTGCTGGCTGCTCCAAGGATTGTGGATCCCGGTGCCCAAACACTTCCAAACAAACCCTCGTGGCATTTCCTCAGCCTGTGTGGGGCAAATCCACAGCTCCTGTCATTCCTGAGAGCAATTCCAGGGTCAAAGCTTGGTGAAACCATAATCCCAAACTCGTCCCCTCTGCCAGGCCTCTCCCAGCTCCCCCCTCCAGGGAACTTTTCTGCTTTTACACCAAGTGTCATCTTTGGACTGGTACTGCCCACTTATTTCCCTTGCTGTGCTACTGTAGAAGCAACAGCCAGGGATAAAACCCCAATTCCTGTCTCTCTCCTCCTCATCTCCCTCGGAAATTCGTGCTCCTGAGCCACAGCAGTCCCAGGACGCGGCTGCTGGAGCAGGAGGAGATGTTTGGTAACACCCCTACAACCCCTTGCTTACATCTCCCTCCTTGTTTTCCTGATCTAATTAGTGGTGCAGAGAATTAAACCTCAGCCTTCAAGGCCAGGAGCTCCCCAGGAGAGCAATCCTGCTCTAATACTGGTTAAATATGAAACAGCTCCTGTCCCGGCTGGAGCTGGGGAGGCAGAATCCACAGAAATTGTAATTACTGGGGGTGATTAACAATTGCAAATTATTGTCAGGGAGTGCAGAGCTGCTTTAGGAAATCCGCGGGGGGCAGAGTGAACAACTCCATGGTGGAAAGGGGGAAGCTGGTTCTGGAAAATGTTGTTGAACAGATTTGCCAGCAGAGCTGTGCCCCAAGGGTGACAAGAGACAACACTCGGCAGGGGAACCCCAGGTTATCCCTGCTGCATCCCTCAGGAAGGGCTGAGGGGATCCCCAATGGACCCAGCTCCAAACCCTGCCTGGCTGTGTATCACACAAAAACACCTCCACACTGATCCCAGATAGATCCAGCCCCAAACCCTGTCTGAGTGTGGATCACACAAAAACACCTCCACACTGATCCCACATGGATCCAGCTCCAAACCCTCCCCAGGTGTGGATCACACAAAAACACCTCCACACTGATCCCACATGGATCCAGCCCCAAACCCTATCTGAGTGTGGATCACACAAAAACACCTCCACACTGATCCCAGATAGATCCAGTCCCAAACCCTATCTGAGTGTGGATCACACAAAAACACCTCCACACTGATCCCACATGGATCCAGCTCCAAACCCTGCCTGAGTGTGGATCACACAAAAACACCTCCACACTGATCCCACATGGATCCAGCTCCAAACCCTCCCCAGGTGTGGATCACACAAAAACACCTCCACACTGATCCCACATGGATCCAGCCCCAAACCCTATCTGAGTGTGGATCACACAAAAACACCTCCACACTGATCCCAGATAGATCCAGTCCCAAACCCTATCTGAGTGTGGATCACACAAAAACACCTCCACACTGATCCCACATGGATCCAGCTCCAGCTCCTGCCCAGGTGTGGATCACATAAAAACACCTCCACGCTGATCCCAGATAGATCCAGCCCCAGCCCCTGCCCGGCTGTGCCCAGCCTGGCTGCAGGGTGGCTCACACAGCCCCGTGGCACTCCACAGGCCTGGCTCTGTGTCCATTTTGAACTGGCTCCCACTAAACCTCGTTGGCTCCAGCTCGCAGTTCAGTGCCAGGAGCAGCTCCTGCTGTGCAGCAGCTCCAGAGCACCCCTGGCTCTGCCTGGACCTCCCTCACTCCTCCTTTTCCAAGCTGAATCCACACCCTGGTGGATCTTGTATGATGAAACCACTGCAGGCCACGATCACCCCTCCTGAAGTAAAATTCCTTTTTAGGGAGGAATTTCAGGCCACGAAGGAAAATTCAGTGTGAGCAAACCCCAGATTTCCCAGCACCATGAGAGTGAGTTGTGTTTGATTATTGATTTCCTACTGTCCAACATTCCATACCCTTCAACTTTCCCTGGACACAAAAAATTCTCCTTCACCTCAGATAGTTCAGGATTCAGGTTTCAGACATAAAAGTGAGCAGCAGCCACACAATCCAACACCAGTAATCCAAAACCCATAAAACAAAGCTCATGACCCTTTTAAGGGTTCTGAATCCCTCTTTCCAAACTTTACCTGGGAGTCAGGGCTGTCCAACCTTTTTATGGACATAATACAGACAGGTTGGGAGCTGCTGGATTCCACAAATCCCAGTCTCCAGGGAACTGCCTGTTCTTTATGATTTTCTCCTCTCCATGCTGGCAATACAGAGCCACCTGAGAGAGCATTAAACCAACGAGCAATCCTGCAAAGCATCCACAGACGCCCAGGAAAACTGCTGGCTGCTGTATTCCCAGATTTCCCCCTGCAAATCACAGCTAATCCTTGCAGATTTATTTATATTTCAGCCTCCTGAGGCTGAGGGTTGCTTACAGGGAGCATTTACAGACCAGCACAGCACATTCCCCTCCTGGGGGCTGGGAAAAAAGCAAAGGAAAATCCCCAGCAAAGACTAGGGCATGGACAGGATTTATGGCAGGGATCTGGATGGGATCCATTGCCCTGAAAATGTGGTGGATTTGGTCACATTCAAAATCATGAAAAAAAACAACAAACCAACAAAAACCAGCTTTGGATGCGTTTTCATAGCTCTGGTCAGAAGGGATTCAGTGGAGCTGGGAAAGAATCCATTTATATCCCACTCTCCTGCCTGGGAGCAGGCACAATCCCCTGATCCCAGAGGATTTGCATCCTTTAGGTGACTCAGGCAGCAAATGCAATTTAATGCGGACAAGTGTAAAATGCTGAGTCCAGAGGGACAAGGCAAGGAGTGAGTGCAGCTGAATGGGAGCAGGGATGCAGCTGGGGAATGATGAGGATGATGAGGATGGTGAGGATGGTGAGGATGGTGAGGATGGTGAGGATGGTGATGATAGCCAGGAAGGGATTTATGGATATGTGAAGAAAAATCCTGTGGTCATTGACAACCTCCTTATCAGCAGAGAGCAGGAACTGTTATTGCTGCTCTCCTCCAAAAAAAGGACTGTGTGATCCCAGATCCCAGTGACACAGGATATCAGCGTGATACAGGATATCAGTGTGATCCCAGATCCCAGTGACACAGGATATCAGTGTGACAGAGGATATCAGTGTGATCCCAGATCCCAGTGAGAGAGGATATCAGTGTGACAGAGGATATCAGTGTGATCCCAGATCCCAGTGAGAGAGGATATCAGTGTGACAGAGGATATCAGTGTGATCCCAGATCCCAGTGAGAGAGGATATCAGTGTGACACAGGATATCAGTGTGATCCCAGATCCCAGTGAGAGAGGATATCAGTGTGACACAGGATCCCAGTGTGACACAGGGTATCAGTGTGACACAGGATATCAGTGTGACACAGGATCCCAGATCCCAGTGTGACACAGGATCCCAGAGTGATACAGGATCCCGGATCCCAGTGTCATCCCAGATCCCAGTGTGACACAGGATCTCAGATCCCAGTGTGATACAGGATCCCAGTGTGACACAGGATATCAGTGTGATACAGGATCCCAGTGTGACACAGGATATCAGTGTGATCCCAGATCCCAGTGTGATACAGGATATCAGTGTGACACAGGATCCCAGATCCAGTGTGATACAGGATCCCAGTGTGACACAGGATATCAGTGTGACACAGGATCCCGGATCCCAGTGTGACACAGGATTCCAGAGTGATACAGGATATCAGTGTGACACAGGATCCCAGATCCCAGTGTGATGCAGGATCCCAGTGTGATACAGGATCCCTGATCCCAAAGTCCTACAGGTTTGCAGGAGGTTTTCTCCATAATCCCTGTCCCCTAACTGTGACTGTTCACCCTGCAGAAGAGGTTTTGGGGTGACTTCATTGTGGCTTCCAGAGCCTAAAGGGGCTCCAGGAGAGCTGGGGAGGGACTGGGGACAAGGGATGGAGAGACAGGACACAGGGAATGGCCAGAAACTGAAGAAGGGCAGATTTAGATGGAATATTAGGATGGAATTTTTTCCCTGGAAGGGTGGGCAGGGGCTGGGATGGAATTCCCAGAGCAGCTGTGGCTGCCCCTGGATCCCTGGCAGTGCCCAAGGCCAGGCTGGACACCGGGGCAGTGGGAGGTGTCGCTGCCATGGAACTGGATGCAATTTAAGGTCCTTTCCAGCCCAAACCATTCCATGGTTCCCTGATTCTCTGACTGCCATTCACATCCTCACCAGAGTACTTTTTTCTGCCCCTTTCAGACAAACAACTCCATTACCACCACAAAACTCTTCCTGAGTTTAACATTCTCCTTTTGTTCAGAACCCTCCAGCACAGGTCTGGAGTGTTTCCTGATTGGGGCCAGGTCTGACTGTTCCTCTGCAGTTACAGACAAGTGTTTTCCATGATTCTGTGCTCTCTGAAGGAGGAGGATGAAATCAAATCAGGGACTGCAGCCTGAACACTG
Source organism: Progne subis subis (assembly GCA_022316685.1). Classification (NCBI taxonomy): domain Eukaryota; kingdom Metazoa; phylum Chordata; class Aves; order Passeriformes; family Hirundinidae; genus Progne; species Progne subis. The sequence continues at coordinate 315,062 of JAKJHU010000220.1, read as the reverse complement.
AAACACTCCCTGCCAATCACTGCCAGAGCTGCTCCAGCAGCAGAAAATGCCTCTTTTCTCTCTCCAAAGAGCCCTTGTAGAGCCTCCATATAAAAATCAGACCTGGAAAGGGAACAATACCAGGAAAAGGTTCAGGGAGATGAAGGCACAAACTGGAGAGCTCCAGTGCAGAGCTGATTTTGAGAAAAATGTGGATAAGGGGAAAAAAAAAAAAGAGTTAAATTGAAGTTTTCTGGGGTTTGTTAAACCACAGCATCCAGAGGGTGAATTTCTACACAAGTTCATCCTGGGAACAATCCTGCCAGAGGTTTCAAAGCATTTCCAAGTTAAAAGGGTCCAGGTCCTAACAGGAGCTTTCTGGGCAGGTCGCAGGGGAAGGAAGTACAGGAATCACCTGGAGGGACAGGGAGCCCTCGGAGATTCCTCTGAGCAGGAATTTGTCTCATCTGCACTTCAGCAATGGAAGCCCTTGTGGAAATCAGAGTTGCCAGCTGCCCTGTGCACACCCAGAGCTGCCTGAGTGTTGGAGTCCAGGGCATTCCTTTAGGCTGCCCTGGAGGGTCAGGGACCTGGGCAGGGGGCTCTGAGACCCCAGCCCAGAGCTCAGAGAGACACTGGCTTTGATCTCAGTCCATGGGAAAAACTTCCTCAAACTGAGAGAGGGTTTGCAGGCCACGGGAGTGTGAAAAATAGTAGTTTAGTTTATCATAGAGTGAAAAAACAGTAATTTTAGGTTCATAGCATTGGAGCGAATGGGGACAAAATGGAGAATCTGGGGCGTTGTCTCCTTCTTCTTCCTTCTCCTTCCCTCACTCCATTTCTGCAGTGACGGTGGCACAAAGTAGTTAGTGAGGATTGGGTCAGTGTATAGATGACCTTTTTAGTAATAGTGATAGACATTGGTAATAAATAGTAAATAACGAACACGTAGTAATTAGTATAAAAGATTAAGGACAGCCCAGCTCGGGGGGAGATGTGAGCAGTCCAGTGCAGCTGCAAACATCTCGTTGGACTGTGAGAAATTTGTAAGATAAGAAACAATAAACGAAAAATGCAACCTTGAAAAATCTACACCTGAAGACTCCGTCTCTTCCTTCGGCTTGGCTCGGAGCTGTGCAGGGGGGAAAAAGACCCTGAAACCACCTGAATGTTGGGGAAGCTCCCCGACACCTGAGCACTTGTGGACTGGTCCTGAGCCTGAAACTTCCAGGGATTCGAGCTCCAATGTCACCCTGGCACCTCCTGGCAGCATCTCCAGCTGCATCTTGAGTTAATGATTTGTAGCAGGTTTTTATCTGCCAATAGATCCATGCCACAGAAATGGAAAGTTTTATGGGCTTTAATTTTTCATCCTGCTTTATGGAAGGGACAAAACAATAATGAAAAATTGGAAAAATGATTGAAAAAGAGAGCGGCTGCTCTGAAAAGGGAGCAGGGGGTTCAGGAGTGAAGGGGAAAAGTTGCTGTTGTACTCAGAGCTGCAGGAGAACCAGGGTTGCCTGATCTCTAGTTTCTTCTCTAATTTGGCTCAGTGTGATGCAAACAAGGGTAAAAATGACACCCTGAGTGACGCTTCCCTCCATTTTCCTCCAGAAAATTTCCAGGGAGCGGGAATCAATCCTTGTGTCCTCCTGTGAAGCTCAGCCTGCTGGAACACATTTCCTCTGCGATCTACAGCCTTCCCAAAATCTGCCTTTGGACGGGCCAAGAGAAGTCAAGGGGCTCCAAAATGGTCATTTTAAGGAGTCATCTTGGGAGAGAGGGAAGGAAAAAGCTGGGAGGGTTGGAATTGTTCAGCCTGGAAAAGAGGAGCTCCAGGGTGACCAAATTGTGGCCTGAAGGAGCCTAAAGAAAAAGGGAAAGGGACACTGGGGACAAGGGCTGGAGGGACAGGACACAGGGAATGGCTTCCAGTGCCAGAGGGCAGCGCTGCATGGGAGATTGGCAATCAGGAATTGTTCCCTGGGAGGGTGGGCAGGGGCTGGCATGGAATTCCCAGAGCAGCTGTGGCTGCCCCTGGATCCCTGGCAGTGCCCAAGGCCAGGCTGGACACTGGGGCAGTGGGAGGTGTCCCTGCCAGGGCAGGGGTGGCACTGGGTGGGATTTAAGCCATTTCATAATTCTGGGGTTTCTAACTTGACAATTCACCCCAGCAAAAGCCAGGGTGAGCAGGAGTGCTCTGGCTGCTCCCAGCTCACTGCACCCCGCGTCTCCTTTCAGAGATATCTCCTGGTGGGGCCAGCCAGGCCGTGCAGGTCCAGCTCAGGTTGATTTCCCTGCTCAGTGGGACATCCACCCCCTGCAGCCACCTCAGCCCCGCTCCGAGGGGTGACCCCACGCCCGTGATCTCACACCGTCATGGGGCTGCAGGTGTCACAGGGCAGTGACGGCCAGGCCTGCGATGCTCCGAGCGAGCTGCAGTTCCCAGGAAGAGCTGACTGAGCAGGAGAACATCCTCAGGAGCGGCCGCAGTGTGAGATGGAGGGCAGGCTCAGCCCAGGCCGCACCAGCAGCTCTGTTGCTGTTGTTGGTGGCGGCACAAGGCGATGATTTCCTGATTTCCTCCGTCTGTGAGCTCCCAGCCCAGCTCTCCCTGCTGCTCCTCCCTGCACTGTTCCCCATCGCAGCCCTTTGTGTGCCAGTCACGCTGGCCATTTCTGAGCGGGGAAATGGCTTTGCCTTCTGGCAGGTATTTCATTTGTTCTTTCATTCGTTTGGAGTTTGAAAGGCATCGAACATGAGAACTCCTGAAAGTTCATGGGGCCTGACTGCTCACAGCTCTCGTTAAACGTTTGATGTTGGAAGGGTGAGGAAGATGAAAACAACACCAAACCATGCATGGAGAATGAAACAGGAGGAGAAGGATTCAAGGGAAACCCTATCCAGGGGCAGATTCCATCCCCTGCTCAAGGATGAAGGAATGTTTGCTCTTCCATGTTCAGTTGTTCCTGGCAGCTCCTCTGGGGGCTGATTTAAATCACTGCCCTGCATAAAGGCATCCGAGGTGATCTGAAGGCAAGGGAATAACAGCAATTATCCCTCAAGGAGCCTCTGCCTTCCCCTGGAATTCCAGTGCCTGTCTCTTCCTGGGGCAGGGGGTCACACCTCTGCTTGCTCCATGTGGAGCCGGAGGGGCTGCGAGGGAGAGGGCACAGCAGGGAGGGCAGGGAGCAGGGACAGAGCGGCTGGTCCCGGTGGGAATGGTGGCCTGGGACAGGGACACCCGAGGGTGCAAAGGGCAGGGACACCCGAGGGTCACTTCGCAGGAATCTCTATGCCGGAGCTGCTGTGCACAGGGGCTGCAGGGAGTGCATACACAGGTTCCCTGAATATCCTGAGTTACCCCAGGGTGTCCCCAGGAGCTCAGCTGGGCCTGGCACTGCTGCTGAAATCCTGGAGACATCCCTGGCCATTTGAGCCCATGAGAGTTCTGGAATCAGCAAAAACAGAGCATGGCAGCTTGAACACATCCCTCCTTCCATCCCTGTGTGGCTGGAAGTTAAACACATCCATGGCAGCTTGTGCACATCCCTCCTTCCATCCCTGTGTGGCTGGAAGTTAAACACATCCATGGCAGCTTGAACACATCCCTCCTTCCATCCCTGTGTGGCTGGAAGTTAAACACATCCATGGCAGCTTGAGCACATCCCTCCCTCCATCCCTGTGTGGCTGGAAGTTAAACAGATCCCTGGAGTCAGAGGCTTCTCTGGGAAGAGACAGAGGCTCCTGGATCCAACCAGAGCAGATCCAGTGGAAGGAGCTGAGCTCTCCATGGCTCTGGGTGGTTTTAATTGACTCTTCTTCATTAAAGGGAGCCCCCAAAAGGGGAGGAGAATTCCATTTCAGGACAGATCTCCTGGTCCCATACAGAGTCTGAAGTCCCTGAGGATGGCTCTGTGGCAGTCCCTGTGCTCTGCAGGCTGCTCTGCTGGCTTCCTCTCTGCGAAATCCCTGGGAATCTCAGCATGTGGGAGGCTGCCCAGGGCTCTCACACAGGACAGCAGCTCAGGCTCTTACCTCCCCATCCCATCCAGGCCCTTTTCATTCATCCCATAGTTGGATTTCCCCCCTGGCTCCAATCCCATTGAAGATGCTGGAAACTCCATGACAATATCTGAAATATCAGGAATTTTATAGTCCTGACTGGCAAGAAGGGTAAAGGATCTGAGAGTTCCCAGCGGGGTTTACTGGAGCTGTGGCAAAGACAGAGCCAGGCTGTGCTCAAGTGCCCAGTCCCTCTGATTCCTGCTGGAGCCTGGAGTTCAGCAGGGGGGAACTGGACACCAAAGGGCTCTGAGGCAGCTCCAAGGCACAGCTTTCCTGTCAGCACATGGACTCAGCTTCCCTCACACTCCAAACCTCCTGGAGTAACCCCCACCATGTGTCAGGGGCTCCAACACAGCCCTTGGACACCACAGAGAATCCTGGAATTGTTTGGCTTGGAAGGACCTTAAATCCCACCCAGTGCCACCCCTGCCCTGGCAGGGACACCTCCCACTGCCCCAGTGTCCAGCCTGGCCTTGGGCACTGCCAGGGATCCAGGGGCAGCCACAGCTGCTCTGGGAATTCCATGCCAGCCCCTGCCCACCCTCCCAGGGAACAATTCCTGATTGCCAATCTCCCATGCAGCGCTGCCCTCTGGCACTGGAAGCCATTCCCTGTGTCCTGTCCCTCCAGGCCCTGGCACGACTCCAGCCATTCCCAGTCCCATCACAAGACCCAGAAGTTTTGTCACATTTTAATCCCTTATTGTGGACCTGCCATGGTTTCCACCTTCATTTATTTATTGAGGCTGAGCTTCCTGGATTTGATGTTGATCCTTTTTTTTCGGCAAAGAAGGAATTTCCCAGGAATTCTTCCCTGTTTTTCACTCAGTCCCCTGGGATTCATTACCTCAGGTGCCACACAGCCCTGGGTGTGACCGAGCCAGGAAATTGGGATATGGAGCCTGGAGCTCTCTGTGCTGGGACGAGCTTTAATTCGTTCCAGGGAGGCTGCACCCCGGGTGTGAATTACAGAGAGCCTGTGCAACAAATAAACCAAATGAATAAACTGAATAAATGGATCCGCTGCCATTGTGTCACTGGGGCTGCACCCTCCAGAAACCACAAATCACCTGGACAGTGATCTCACACTCAGCTGGAGCAGAGCAGCAAACTGTCCCCTGAAGCCCAGCTCATGACAGGGAAGGAAAAATTCCTTCTGTGCTACAGTCTTTGTTAAATTGAGTCGTTGGAGCTCTAAATTCTTGAAACACAGGGTAAGGATGTGCTCTGTCCTGAGCAGTCTGGGTCACATCACCCAGCTCGTCTCTGCCAGAACCGAACTGCCCAGAGCTGGGTACAGAACAGGATCATCCCTGAGCACCTTCCGTGCCCCTCTCCTCCTGCTCACCACCGGCTGCTCTGCCTTCACAGTCCCTGCTGGGGGCTCCCCGCTGTCCCTCAGAGCTGGACACACAGAGCTGGACACCCAGAGCTGGACACACAGAGCTGGACACCCAGAACTGGACACCCAGAGCTGGACACACAGAGCTGTCCCTCAGAGCTGGACACACAGAGCTGGACACACAGAGCTGGACACCCAGAGCTGTCCCTCAGAGCTGGACACCCAGAGCTGGACACTCAGAACTGGACACCCAGAGCTGGACACCCAGAGCTGGACACACAGAACTGTCCCTCAGAGCTGGACACACAGAGCTGGACACACAGAGCTGTCCCTCAGAGCTGGACACCCAGAGCTGGACACACAGAGCTGGACACCCAGAGCTGGACACCCAGAGCTGGACACACAGAACTGGACACTCAGAGCTGGACACACAGAGCTGGACACCCAGAGCTGGACACACAGAACTGGACACTCAGAGCTGGACACACAGAGCTGGACACCCAGAGCTGGACACACAGAACCGGACACACAGAGCTGGACACACAGAGCTGGACACCCAGAGCTGTCCCTCAGAGCTGGACACACAGAGCTGGACACTCAGAGCTGGACACACAGAGATGTCCCCTCAGAGCTGGACACACAGAGCTGGACACTCAGAGCTGGACACTCAGAGATGTCTCTCAGAACTGTCCCTCAGAGCTGTCCCTCAGAGCTGTCCCTCAGAGCTGTCCCTCAGAACTGTCCCTCAGAGCTGTCCCTCCCCGTCACTGGTCACCCGTCCCTTCAGCAAACTCAGGCAGGTGATGTCACAGAGCCACGGGCTCATGGAATGGTTTGGAAGGGATTGGAAACTTCACCTCGTTCCATCCCCTGCCCTGGGACTGGAGGACAGTGAGGGAGCTGTGCAGAGCCACAAGGTGCCCCCTGATCCCCCTTTTCTCCAGGCTGAGCCCTTTCCAGCTCCTTCAGCCCCTCCAGACCCTCCCCTGGACACGCTCCAGCCCCTCCACGTCCTTCCTGTGAGCTGGACACAGCCCCCAGCACCACCCAGGACTTGTGGAGCCATTCCTGAGCAGTTCCTTGGAGTCCCTGCTGGCCACAAGCAGCCGAACCTCCTCCTCACCGACCCCCCAGTTAACCCAGTGTCACCTGCTGGGACACCCCGGTGTCCCTGGGCCCCCCCAGCCAGGGGCAGGGCTGGGACATTTCCCCTTTTTGGAGCAGGTGGGACACAGGTCCTGTCCCATCTCTGCGCCAGCCCCTTTCCTGCTCTCCCAAACCCTGCTGGCTGTGGCACAGGAAAAGCTCTGGCCTGGGAGGTGATTTTGCTCCTCTGGGACAGCACAAACCCTTCCACGGTGTTTTTTTTATGGAGCTGTCCTACCTTGGGAAAGAACTCGGTTACTGAGGTAGGAAGTGTGAAAATCTTCTCGATTTAGGGAGCTGCAAGATCAGACTCTGACGTCTCCCATCGTGTGACCGTGGCCAATGGTGGGAATTGATGTTCCATTTCTGGGAGCCACACAGTCTGAAAGCTTCTGTTTTCACAAAGAAATAAATAAACCCCAGACAGTTTTCTGGATCTTTTTGAAAAGAAACTGGAGGGCTGACTTGGAAGTATCCAGACAAAAAGGAAGAAATGGAAATATTTGTTTGTGTTCCCTGATTTTTAGCCTCGTCTTAATTTTTTCAGCAAGGCCTGGCTCATGAATTTTGTCTGCTTTTTGCCATTCCAGGGGCTCAGGAAGCCCTCACAGGGAGCACCAAAAAATGAAACTTCTCCTTTAAAACAGTGTCATATTGCTGGAGTGATAAAACCCAGTCAGTGATATATTTATATATATATCTAAATAAGCAGCTGGTCAGCTGTACTTAAAATATTCAAAGTGATTCTCCACTTAGCACTTCTATCTTGAACTTATAAAGCAAGGTTGGCTGGCTGCTGACATTATTGAATTTCAAATAAAGAGGCTCTGGGAGGCTGCTGGGGTGGTTTTTTTCCCTGCATTCTCTTAAAAATGCCTTGACAAATTAAACCAAGTTGTCTTCAGGCTCTCAGCTCAACCCAGCAGAGACAAATCTGAGCAGCTCCTGCTGATGGGGTTACAAATAACATGGAGGTTCCTGGTTCCAGCTCAAACTCTGCACTCACCGAGGCAGTTTAAGGAAACCTACATCAGATCCACGAATATTTGATTTTTTAAAATAAGTTAAGATACAAGAAGAGGAGAGAGAAGTTAATAAATAAGTGATATTTGTGCTGAAATGGAGGGATATCAAGTTTCCCCCCCAGGGAAGGAAAGACTTTCATGTTCGTCATGTCTTGGAATCAGAGAATCATGGAATAATTTGTGTTGGGAGGGATTTGAAAGCTCATCCCATCCCTGCCCTGCCCTGGCAGGGACACCTCCCACTGCCCCAGTGTCCAGCCTGGCCTTTGGCACTGCCAGGGATCCAGGGGCAGCCACAGCTGCTCTGGGAATTCCATCCCAGCCCCTGCCCACCCTCCCATGGAAGGATTTATCCCAAGACCCCACCTAATCCTGCCCTACTTCAGCACAGCCCCACAGGGGTGGAAGCAGAGACTCTCCTCGTGTCCCCCTGTCCCCACCCCTGGTGGGGACAGTGCTGGGAGCAGGGCAGGGACAGGTGGAGCTTTGTCCTGGCAGTGGCTCAGCTTCCAGCAGCCCTCGGTCACTGCTTGGGGTGGAAGGTTTCAGGATGCTCCTTTTGTGTCAATATTGGTCATAAAGTTTCCCAGGCCTTTTATCCATCTCGCTGCAAGGTCTGACTGCGGCTGATAACGGATTCCAGAGCCTGGCTCTGCACCCAGGGAGCACAAACAGCCTTTTATGAGTTTTACATTTCCCGGCTGTTAATTTCACGAGGCCGCAGGATGGAGTAAAACACCAGGAGGCCTCAGGTTTTGTCAGACTCGTCACAGCCATAAACTCCTCTAACAAGTCCATTGTGCATCTCTTATCTCATTTGCCTGCTCCTCTGGGGGTCCCTCCTTGCCTATTCCTTGTCCCCTAAAGGAGGAGAGGATTGAGAATTCCTCTTTCCACTGAGGTGCTGGATCTCACAATTTTCAGTGTAAAAAACCTCTTGTTTTCCCTCTTCATTTCGTTTAAACACATCGCCCTTTGCCCCTTTGCAACAGACCCTGCTAAAAACTTCCTTGGAGCCCCTTTAGGCCCTGCCAGGGGCTCGCAGCTCTCCCTGGAGCCATCTCCTCTCCAGGGGAGCACCCCCAGCTCTCCCAGCCTGGCTCCAGAGGGGCTCCAGCCCATGCAGCAGCTCCAGATGGTGGTTTCCTCTGGATTCTCTCCAGCAGCTCCAGATCCTCCTGAGCTCAGAACTGGGGCAGCTCTGCAATGGGGTCCCACCTGAATGGGGCAGAGGGGCAGAATCCCCATTATCCCTTTATTTACACCTTGCAGATTCCACCTGCAGGATCCTTGGGACAAACCAGGTAACAGATGGAGCCAACGCCGGGAGCCCCGAGGAGCCGCAGGGAGCAGATTTTGTGAGCAAAGTCCATTCACTGGCTGGGGATCCCACACAGCCAAACTGACACTTTCTGCCCAGCTTTGTCCCTCCTTTCCCATTTGTTTTTGTTTCAATAAATGGCAGGGTTGGCTCCCAGCCACTGCCTCCTGCCTTTCCCAGCCTGTTATCCCAGCAGCTCCTGCAAGAGGCTTCAGGACAAACAGCCCCTGACATTTTTGACTGATGTGCTCATCACCTGCTCTGTGAGGAGCAAATTTGGGCTGGGAGGGTGGAGAACCCCCATAAAGGAAGGTGGAACAAGTGGCTGGGGGTTTCATCTTGCGCTTTAATGTCTAATTATTCCTTCCCGATTGGAATGAATAATTCCTGATTAATGGCCCGTGGCCCAGCCCTCACTGCCAGGTGATCCATGGAAAACTTCACTCCAGCTCAGCAGCTGGGCATGGATTAAAAGGGCTCACGCCACATTACAATAATGTTTAATTACTAAAGGCAATGAACTGCCCAGCTGAGGCTGAAGAATCTTCTAGGAGGAGACAGGAGTGGAGCTGGGCACAAACCTTCTCCTGGAATCAGTTCATGCCAAGGAGAGAAGTGAAGATAAAATGAGGGAGAAGAGTCCTTGTGGGGGGCTGTGGATGGATGAGGGGACCACGGGCCTGGGAGTGTCCGGCCCCCAGGCCAGGGCAGTTGGTCACTGACATCTCATGGCCTATGGCAACGAACACGTGCACTAAGATGTTTGGGCAGAACAGATTAGAGGGAGGCAGGAAGAGAGAAAAACCGTGCAAACACTGTGGGTGAGCTGAGTGACGCCTCTGAAGGAACTCGCTGGGGACAAAGAGGGGAGCTGCTGCTCCTCCTGGCACTCCCAGCACTCTGGGGAACAGGGAATCAGCCGCTCCCTGGGGCTCCTGCCCTGGCAAATTCCAGGGGCAGCAGCTCCCAAAGCCACGGGTCTTGGGCAGATCTTTGTGCTGGGGACAGACATCCCTGGAGCTCAGAGAGACCATCGCAACAGTCCCTCGAGGATCACATCCCTGCCTCCTGCTCCTTTGAGAGGAGAAGCATTCCCAGCGTTTTCCATGGACATTTTGCAGAGCTGTTCTCGGGGAGAGCCAGGGGCGGAACATTTCCAGTTCATCAGCCACGGCCAGGATGGGAACAGCAGGAGGGTGACCCAAGGCCACCATCTGTGCCTGCACCGGGGTCTGCAGCACCCGAGGGAGCCCCGGGGCTGCTCCAGCTCGGCGGGGACACTTTGGGATGGGAGGGGACAGTTTGGGATGGGAGGGGACAATTTGGGATGGGAGGGACAGTTTGGGATGGGAGGGGACAGTTTGGGATGGGAGGGGACAGTTTAGGATGGGATGGGACAATTTGGGATGGGAGAGGACAGTTTGGGATGGGAGGGGACAGTTTGGGATGGGATGGGACAATTTGGGATGGGAGGGGACAGTTTGGGATGGGACAACTTGGGATGGGAGGGGACAGTTTGGGATGGGATGGGACAATTTGGGATGGGAAGGGCCAGTTTGGGATGGGACAATTTGGGATGGGAAGGGCCAGTTTGGGATGGGACAGTTTGGGATGGGATGGGACAGTTTGGGATTGGATGGGACAGTTTGGGATGGATGGTGACAGTTTGGGACGGGATGGGACAGTTTGGGATGGATGGGACAGTTTGGGATGGATGGGACAGTTTGGGATGGGATGGGGACAGTTTGGGATGGATGGATGGGGACAGTTTGGGATGGGATGGGACATTTGGGATGGGATGGGACAGTTTGGGATGGGATGGATGGGGACAGTTTGGGATGGATGGGGACAGTTTGGGATGGGATGGGGACAGTTTGGGATGGGATGGGACAGTTGGATGGGATGGATGGGGACAGTTTGGGATGGATGGGGACAGTTTGGGATGGGAGGGGACAGTTTGGGATGGGATGGATGGGGACAGTTTGGGATGGGATGGGGACAGTTTGGGATGGGATGGATGGGGACAGTTTGGGATGGATGGAACAGTTTGGGATGGGAGGGGAGAGTTTGGGATGGATGGGGACAGTTTGGGATGGGAGGGGACAGTTTGGGATGGGATGGATGGGGACAGTTTGGGATGGATGGGGACAGTTTGGGATGGGATGGGACAGTTTGGGACAGGATGGGACAGTTTGGGATGGATGGGGACAGTTTGGGATGGGATGGGACAGTTTGGGACGGGATGGGACAGTTTGGGACGGGATGGGACAGTTTGGCCTCCCTCTGCCAGGGCTGGGGAGCCCTGGGCACTCTGGGGTCCAGCCGAGCTCCTCAGGGCAGGAATGGGGTGTTTTCCATGGGCACCCCAAGGGATGGACCTGGCTGCACCTGCACCTTCAGGAGAGACAGCTCTGAGCAGGATGGAAAGGCTTTTCCAGCTGTGCCGAGTCCCGAGGGAGTTTGATCCCGCAGGATCCATCAGGGCTGGATTTAAAAGCGCCCCAGTGACTGCTGTGTTTGGAATGAGGGGTAACAACGCTCCCGTGAGAGCAGGGGGGTCTGACCGCTGTTTGTTCAAGCTCCTGGGGTTTTTCCCTTGGTTTCCTAAGCAAAGGATTTCTGTGGTGATTCTGGGTCCGTAGGTCACTGTCCCCAAGGCTGGCAGGGGACAAGGGGCTCAGAGACCGCCTGGTTCCTACAGCCCCTGCAACAGAGCGGAGAAGGAAGAGCGAGACATCCTATGTACATCTTATTTCCTTTCTTTTCCTTAAATAAATAATTCCCCCCAATTAACACACTGCCTCAAATGCCAAAATATCCCCAAACTTTGGCAAGGGGACAGAAACTCAGGAAACAAAATCAATTTCTTCAGCAGTGACACATTTCCTGAGCTATGCCAAGCTGCACAGCTCTGTTTTTCTATTGCTGATTTTAATTACAAACACAAAAGTCAACCCCTGACGTGTACGACAGCAGGAAACCGTGAAAACTCTCAAATCACAACAAAAATAATCAGCTCTGTTGCAAAAATGTTTCAGAGTTGCTTGGTTGTTTTTTTTTTTTTTTAAGGAAAACCTTCAGTTATAGGCTGATTATTGATTTTTCTTCTGTATAAAAAATTAAATCCATGCAGGTTCTGGGAGCTATCAGGGTGTGATGGGAGATGTCCAAAGGTCCATCCTGAGAGTTTTTCTGAGTCCTCTCCTTGCCCTGTTTCCTCTGCCAGCCAGAGCCCCTCTGAGCACAGCTCTGCTCTGGGGTCTCTTGGCCCTTCCAGCCTGGAATTAGGCAGGCAGTGTCTGCAGGGCTCTCTGCCCTTCGCTCCGGATCCAGAGGGGCAGAAGTGTCCTTGGAAGGCCCCAGACAGTGCCTCTGATAACAGGATGTGAGGGAAGGCAGCAGGAGAAGCAATCCTGGCTCTTCCTCCCTCTTGTGCCACAGCCCCCGGAGCTCCAGGATCCAGGTTTGCCGGGCAGGAATGGGATCCCCAGCTGCTCCAGGTGTCCTGGGGAGCGAGTCCTGCCCTCCGAGGTCTCTCCCACCCCAGGTTCAACCCTTGCTGCTGCTCTCCTCAGAATCACAGAATCAGGGAATGTTCTGAGCTGGGAGGGAAAAAGGATCCTGGATCCAACCCTGTCCCTGCCCAGATCCCCAACAACCCCCCTGTGCATCCCTGGAGCGCTGTCCCAAGGCTCCTGGAGCTCTGGCAGCCTCGGGGCCGTGCCCATTCCCTGGGGAGCCTGGGCAGTGCCAGCACCTCTGGGGGAAGAACCTTTCCCTGCCTCTGCAGCCTGAGCCTGCCCTGGCCCATCAGAGCTGGAGGCTGCTCTGGACATCCCAGACATCAATCCCAGCTGCAGGGATGGACGTTCCCATTGGGATCATCCTTTCCAACACCTCAGCCACGCTCCTCCTGAGGCATCCAGCGTTTCCCCAGAAGGCTGTGAAGTCTCTTTACAGATGATTCCCTCAAAATCTGATGCTTGTGAAGCAACTTCAGTGCATCGACTGCTTGGAGCTGGCTCAGCTGGAGGGAACTGACTTGCAGGGATAACTGGGGATGGCTCCCTGCCCAGTCCCAACAAAAGATGGATTTTGTAAAGCCAGCTAAAATGATGCCATCCATTAAGAGAACTACAAAGCAGAACATTTTAAAGTTAATTGGTTTTGCAATTAAAAGATACACAGAACATGTGATGCAATTAATTTTACATAAACATGGTCAGGAATTAAAGGCAGAAGCACTTGGTAACTTCTTCAGATGGAGTATCTGTTTGTTCCCAGCAGCAGTAGCAGCTCCTCGGCATTCCAAACAGGAGGCAGGGAATCGCTCCCACCCTGCTGCCGCTGGAATCACTCCGGGTTTTTCCAGAGGCTGGTTTGGAAAGGATTCAGTTGGAAGCAGGAAGGTTTGTTTGGGAAGGCAGCAGGAGATGGAGCAATTCTGAGCACTGGGAAGGAGGAACCGGGAGGGTTGGTGGTCAGCCCAGCAGGGTTTGTGGTCAGTCCAACACTAGTTGTGGTCAGTCCAACAGGGTTTGTGGTCAGCCCAGCAGGGTTTGTGGTCAGCCCAGCAGGGTTTGTGGTCAGTCCAACACTAGTTGTGGTCAGCCCAGCAGGGTTTGTGGTCAGTCCAACACTAGTTGTGGTCAGCCCAGCAGGGTTTGTGGTCAGCCCAGCAGGGTTTGTGGTCACTCCATTGGGGTTTGTGGCCAGTCCAGCACCATTTATGGTCAGCCCAGCAGGGTTTGTGGTCAGTCCAACACCAGTTGTGGTCAGTCCAACAGGGTTTGTGGTCAGCCCAGCAGGGTTTGTGGCCAGCCCAGCAGGGTTTGTGGTCAGCCCAGCAGGGTTTGTGGTCAGCCCAGCAGGGTTTGTGGCCAGTCCAGCAGGCTTGGTGGTCAGCCCAGCAGGGTTTGTGGCCAGTCCAGCAGGTTTTGTGGCCAGCCCAGCAGGGTTTTGTGGCCAGTCCAACACCAGTTGTGGCCAGTCCAGCAGGGTTTGTGGTCAGTCCAGCAGGGTTTGTGGTCAGCCCAGAAGGGTTTTTGGTCAGCCCAGCAGGGTTTGTGGCCAGTCCAACACCAGTTGTGGTCAGTCCAGCAGGGTTTGTGGCCAGTCCAGCAGGGTTTGTGGTCAGTCCATTGGGGTTTGTGGCCAGCCCAGCAGGGTTTGTGGCCAGTCCAACACCAGTTGTGGTCAGTCCAGCAGGGTTTGTGGTCAGTCCATTGGGGTTTGTGGCCAGCCCAGCAGGGTTTGTGGCCAGTCCAACACCAGTTGTGGCCAGTCCAGCAGGGTTTGTGGCCAGCCCAGCAGGGTTTGTGGCCAGTCCAGCAGGGTTTGTGGCCAGTCCAGCAGGGTTTGTGGCCAGTCCGGCAGGGTTTGTGGCCAGCCCAGCAGGGTTTGTGGCCAGTCCATTGGGGTTTGTGGCCAGTCCAGCAGGGTTTGTGGCCAGTCCGGCAGGGTTTGTGGCCAGTCCATTGGGGTTTGTGGCCAGTCCATTGGGGGTTTGCAGGTGATAACTGAGAGCAGCTGGTGGGTGCTGAGCAGCCTCGGGTCTCCTGCGGGGTTCAGCTGCTGACAGAAGCTCCAGGGCTGGATTTCCACTGCACAAGGAGCTGCTTCTCACCAAGCTACGGTCAGGGGAGTTCTGGCTGAGGGATCCAGCTCAGATCACACCCTAGGAATCCTTCTGCAGGTTGGATAATGGGATCTGGGAAACTCCTGTCTGCAAGTCTTGGCTGAACACCAGGCGTAGGTCCTGGGCTCAGGGCAGTGGAACAAGGAGCAAGGCTGAGTCTCCTGCTGCAAACTGGTTGGGACTGGGTGATCTTTAATGTCCCAACCCAACCATTCTGTGGTTCCATCATAGAATCAGAACATCCAGAATTGGAGGGGACCAACAGGGATTACCCAGCCCAGCTCCTGTCCCTGCCCAGATCCCCCAGCAATCCCCCCTGTGCATCCCTGGAGTGCTGTCCCAAGGCTCCTGGAGCTCTGGCAGCCTCGGGGCCGTGCCCATTCCCTGGGGAGCCTGGGCAGTGCCAGCACCTCTGGGGGAAGAACCTTTCCCTGATTCTATGGAAACCTCTTACAAGGTTTATTTTCATCCCTGTGTTCCTCTCTGTTGCAGGAATTGGGGTCTCCAGGGTTTGCACAGCTTCACTCACTCCCCGGATCTTGGCTTGATTATGAGTTTCATAAGGTAAAAAAGAAAAGTCCTGGGAGGTTTTAGCAGGGCAGCTCTCTACCTGTAGTAAAGCCTGTCCAAGGAGCACAGGCCTGGACTAGGGGTGAGGTGTAGAACCCTAAACCCAGCCCTAAACTCAGGTATTAACCTTTCCTTTGTGTGGATGAGAGCCCAGCAGCCATGGCCAGGCTAGCAATGGCCACAGCTGCCCAGGCTGGAGGTGACACCTCATTAATCACTCAATCAGATGAAAAACTTAATCCTGTCAGGCTCTGAAACCACTTGGAAATTCCTGCAGCTATTTCTGCCTTCATTTCCCAGGCATTCCAGTAAATAGCAGAATTAGGTCCAATATTATGGATATTGTGTGGACAAATTGGAGGTTTTCTGTGAAACCTGTGCCGGAATTGGTCTTCCATGAAGAGAGGATTTCAGGGAATGCTTTCAGGTCTGCAGGGTAGGAATTGCAACGGAAACATCCACACATCAACATTTCTCATGGTCTGTCTCCGTGGGAAGTGCTGGAGAATGCAAACATAGGAAAATCTGCCTCATTTAAAGGGTGTTAAATAGGAACAGAGCCCGATAAATGATATCTGTGACACAGACTATTGTTGGAGTTTCAGAGGAACCCTGAATATCCGCATTATGGATCACATATCAGGAAGAATCCAGGCAGGAAAACCTCTGGTGGCAGCCGGATTTAAAATGCGCTGCTTCCACCCCCTTGGAAAAAAAGCTGTCCTTGAAACCAGAGCAGACAACACCTCAAACATTCCCCAAAACGGCTGAAATCCAAACAGAATATTCCATTTTGCACTGAAACGAACCTTACAGGATCCGTTTGGGTTTCAAAGAAAATTTTAACTGATTCCCTTTGGAAATTATTGTTTCTGTGGAAGTTTCAACTGGATATTAGGGATAATTTCTTTAGAAAATTCTATCCTACATGAAGAAGGAAAGCTGAGGCAGGGAACGTGGCATGGAGGGGGTGAGAGGTGATGGAGCTTTGGGCCCTTGGTGTGACCAGAGCATCTCCAAACCCTCCAGTGCAGCATTCCAAGGCTATTCCCAGCCTGCTGAAAGCCCTGGGAAAGAGACAATATTCTCTTCTCAAAAGCCACCTCTCATGTTCCCAACTGGCCGCTCTCTTGTCAGCCTCATTAAGGAGGAATCTGCATAAATTAGCGGCAGCTCCCTGTGACATTCCCGTGCTCTCCCGGGCTGGATCCGGGGCATTGGAGCCCCGAGGGAGCAGAGCCTTGGTTCGATTCTCTTCATTCCCCTCCCTTCAAGATGCTTTTATCTCCCGAGGAGGTTCCAGCAGCTGACAGGGAGGCTTTTGTCCCCTTTGTGTTCGTGCCATCGGCACATCGCCGTCCTTCAGAGCGGCTCGGGCTCATCCCTCCCACCCTCCTTTGGGGCAGAGCAGAGCGGGGAAAGGGGGAAAGCTGGAGAAAGAAACCCAGCTCCAGGAAACGGCCGGGCTTGGATAAATCGGACATAAAACCCATCTGGGGAAGGGGCTGACGGTGCAGAGAGGGAATTGCAGGAGCTGGGGAAACCACAGCACCCAGAGCTGCTCTGCTCAGGCTTCTAAAAGGGAATTCCAGGGGCAATTCCGGAAAATATTCCAGCCACAGGATCATTTGGGTTGGAAAAGACCTCTAAGGTGCCCAAGGTGAGCCATGAGCCAGCATGGGCTCTGTGTTCTGCACCAAACCAAGCCCTGGACAGCCACATCCACTCATTTTTGGAGCATTTCCAGGGATGGGGACTCCACCACTGCCCTGGGCAGCCTTTTCCAGGGCTGGACAGCTCCTTCCATGAAGAAATTTTCCCTGATATCCAATCTGAATGGAGACCAAAGAGCAAAGAGACGGGGAGAGAAATGAAACACAACGAGTTTCACTCCCATTTCACTCTGGAATGGAGGCTCAGTTCCCTCAGGCTCAGGGCAGGTCCCAGTCTGCTCCTTCCTGGGGTTGCTGGATTCATCCCAAGGCTTTCCCACCTCCCAGTTTCCCAGTCCGGGCTGTTTGCATCTCCCTGCCAGGATCCTCCCACACAGAGCTGTTGTCCCTCAAATCACAAGAAACTGCCACCAAATCTCCTCTTTTGTCCCGGATGCACCAGCTCAGGCAGCATTCCCAGTGGGTTTTCCATCCTCTCTGGGTCTGAGGCAGTTGCAGGAGCAGCAGGAGAAGGGCAGGAGCTGCTGTGGAGGGAGTTGTTAAAGCCCCGAGCTGGACTTTGCCAGCGGGCACTGGGGCTCCCACTGTGCCTCCCAGATCTGTCAGGGCTGGAGCACCAGGAGCAGGAATGCACAAGGGGCAGGAATGCTGCAGTCCCAGGGATTCTGGGGCTTTCACAGTATAAAAAAAGAGTATAAAAAAATTAAAAATAATCAGACCATGCGGCACTTGCCAGCTTGGTCTCTGAAAGCTCTCTCAGTTATTGACCCAGGCAGTGTTCATCTCTCAGAGCTCCTGTGCCATTTTAATTTTATTTTTTTTTTCCCCTTCAATGAAATGGAAGAAAACATTATTTTTTTTCTCTTTCATTCCGCATTCAGTGGGGTGTCAAGGAAATTTTCACAAAGAGGTGATGCAAAAATCCATCTGCGCAGGAGAAGGAGCAGGGAGAGCAGGGAGGGAGATGGAGCCAAAGAGTTGGAATGGTGCTAAAAGCCCTCTCTCCTCCCTCGGGATGTGGCAGGGGCAGGGATTCAGAGATCCACAGGCTCCTTTTCCCTCTCTCCGGGAAGGATCCGAGCATCACAGCCGCATCTCTGGGTGCCACAGCCGTGCTGGTGATGAGGGAATCACGGAATGGGTTGGGTTGGAAGGAGCCTTAAATCCCATGGGCATGAAATTCCACTCTCCCAATCTGCCCCAAGTCCTGCCCAACCTGGCCTTGAATAATTAGCTTTTTAATCACAAAAAAAAAAAAAAAAAAAAAAAAAAAAAAAAAAAAAAAAAAAAAAAAAAATTAATCCTTCACCTGAATCTTTAAAGTTTTTTTGCCCTAAAGTTTTTAGGGCAAGATCTCAAAGTCACTCAGGACTGTTTTTTTTTTTTTTTTAAACTGAAAATAAAATCTCTTTTCAGAGGAAATCTGGTTTTATTGGTTTTTTTTAACAGCGAAAAATCACATTTTTCACTGGTTTGGGTAGAAAGTTATTGCTTTGCAGCAGTGCCAGTGCCTTGATCCAGCTCCCAGTGACAGCAGCTCCTCAACTGGATCCTGAAACTCCTGGTTCAAAATGAAAGCTCCAGATGCTTTCCTCAGAGGGGAAAATAAATTCTCTGAGTTAAAAAAACAACACCACCCCCATCCAGGGCACCAAATGGAAAAGATTTCATGACGGATTTGCTGGAAACTTCTTTCCTTGCAGAACAAGATGTGTTAGAGGAGACAACTTCAACTCTGCTTTGCCCAAGAGCCGTCTGCAGCCGTGTGGGGCCAGTGGAGATGAGAATATGAAAGATTTATGCACTCAGAAAGTGCTGCATGAAGAGAAAATGAACTTTTAAGAGGGTGGCAAAATTCCTTAAATGCACCTGACTGAAAATGAAGCTGCTAATGAAGGGTTCTTGCCTGTGGTCGTGTTATAGCTCCGAGCAGTTTTCCCTTTTTTCTTTCTCCCCCTCTTCCTGCCCCTCTTTCCCCCTCCCTGCTCTTGCTTTTATTTAAGAGGCTTCCCTTGAAGGAACATAAACCTGGCAGGTTTTGCTCATGAATTCACAGGACAGAAAAGAATTAGTTCTTCAGTCATTGTCTCCTTGACTCAGTCTTTAATTTGCCTTCCACGACGATGGTGCCTGACAAAATTTCCTTTTCTGTGCTCCAAAGGGAAGAGGGAATCCTTGATGGGTGAATTCTGGATTCTTTCAAAGCCTTTTTGGGTTCTGCTGGGGGTTCCAGCAGGTGAGGAGAGCTTGGGTCCCCAAATTCCATGGAATTGGCTGTTTTCCTTCCCTCCAGCTCCACGTGGGAAGGGCTCCCTGGCTGGGGTCTGGAAGCTTCAGCTCCTCCAGGAAAATGATTCCAGGAGAATTTTCTCTTTTCATCTTCCTAAAAGAGAGGCAAGAGCACCCAGGCAGAGCTCAGGCTGCTCCAGGACCGGCCTGGCTTAATGCTTCCAGGAAGAGGATTGAAAAATCCAGGGAAAAAATAGGTCTAAATCCAAACCTCAAGGATTTCAACATAAAAATCCAACCCAAGAATCCTAAATCTGGGTGAGAGAGAACAACTCACTCCTTGCTTAGCCAGGCAATGCTGTTCCTGATTGGAATTAAATATGGAACTTAATTAGAATGAAATACAGAATTTAATACATGAAATAAATATCTGAAATTTCACTGCTGTCCCCTTGCTTTTGTAAGCAGCTTTCTTTGGGTTTAGGCTCCTTCCTGCTTTTTCACCTCAAATATTCCAAGCAGAGGGAAGCAAATCCCCAGCAGTGTCTGACCCTGCAGGCCAGCTCAGTTTGGTTTCTGGCCTCCTGAACACCCCTAAATAACCAGGAAAGCTGGAAAACCCCAAAGCTGGAAAACCCCAGAGATGGCAAAACCCAGAGATGGCAAAACCCAGAGATGGCAAACCACAGAGCTGGCAAACCACAGAGCTGGCAAACCCCAAAACTGGCAAACCCCAAAGCTGGAAAACCCCAGAGATGGCAAACCCCAGAGATGGCAAATCCCAGAGATGGCAAAACCCAGAGATGGCAAAACCCAGAGATGGCAAACCACAGAGCTGGCAAACCACAGAGCTGGCAAACCCCAAAACTGGCAAACCCCAGAGATGACAAACCCCAGAGATGGCAAAACCCAGAGCTGGCAAACCACAGAGCTGGCAAAACCCAGAGAGGGCAAACCCCAAAACTGGCAAACCCCAAAGCTGGAAAACCCCAGAGATGGCAAACCCCAGAGATGGCAAAACCCAGAGATGACAAACCCCAAAGCTGGACAACCCCAGAGATTTCAAACTCCACAGACTGTAAACCCCAAACCTGGCAAACCCCAGAGACTGCAAACCCCAGAGACTGCAAACCCCAGAGATGCCAAACCCCAGAGCTGGGGCTTCGGTCCTGGCAGCGTCAGGGATTTCCTGCAGCCGAGGCAGGACCAGGAGCACTTCGTGCACCATGAGTTCTCTTCCCACTGAACCAGCCCCTTGCATTAATTAACTATGAATTGATTGTACAGGACATTAATTGAGATTTAAAACACATCCCTTGAGGTGCTGTGTAATTAACTCCGAATAACAGGGGCAAGAAACCCAGAGTTAATCCAAGGGGGGGAGGGTGTTGGAGCTTTCCCCCACCCCTGCATGATCCCAGATCAATTAATACCCCTGAGATGATCAATAAACACCCCTGAGATGATCACCCCTGGTTCCAGGAGTTGCTTTGTCCCTGCTGGCTCTGCTTTGGAGCAGCTTCACCTCTTCCCTTTGCTTCCATCAGGTCCCTGCACCTCCTGCTCCCCACTGCTGCTCCTTTCGTCTCCATAATTTGGGAATCTTCAGCTCTTTCATCACTGAGAGCACCAGGCTGGGAGCAGGCACAGTTTGATTATCACACCCAGGCCTGGCCTTCAAACAAATCAATTCTGTTACTCAGCCTGTCTGGAGACAATAAATGAGTTTTAATAAGTAAACCTGAGGTTTTTCTGTTTGCCAGGTGGTCCCACGTGGGCAGGGCTGGGGAAGGGAAGCTCCTGGCACACAGAGCACTCTGAAGCTGCTTTTTGATGAAAAGGCCACTTTTATTTTGTTTTTAATCAATATCTAACATGAAAGTCCCCCTTTGAAATAAAATTGTACATGTGGTCCTTCGGGGCTAATTATCAGCTGCTCATCTGGATGTTATCTTTTGGAGAGGCTGAGAAAGGAGAAAATGCTAAGTCAAGGCAGTGGATTAAAAATATCCACATCATTTATCTGCCAGAGAGATGAGGGTTTGAAGTCTGGTTAATGAACACAAACCCTCCTGCCTCTCTGTTAAGGACCACTGCTTTCAGCAGAGTCAGGTGCACTTACTGCTGATCAGAAAAATGGGTTTCCCAGACAAAATAGTCCTAAGAATCTTCAAGGTGCTCCTACTTTGAAGGTGAAAAAAGCTAAAATCTTTCAATTTTTATGACTCCATCCTCCAGAATCACATTGTGGATGGAGAACATGGAGTCTTCCCTAAATACATAATTCTAACATTCCTTAATGGAAACGAATATTTCCAGCAGTCAGTTGTATTGAAATAAGGAATATAAAATATCCTTACTCTCAGCACTGCACTCAAAGGCAGCACTGGATCTCAGGTAAGTGACAATATCAGGGCTCTTTTCTAAAAACACAGAATATTTCACATGGTTAATTAATTATAATTGTGTTTGGCTGCTGCTGGAGAACTGGTGAAACATTGAACACATAAAAAAATACCAAAAGAAAACTGGATTTTGGAGAGGGATCTTAAACCAGGGATGTTTCCTTTATCTTGTGGGAAGTTCTGGGACTCCAAAAGATCCCTCCACGGGGAGAGGCTGCAGGAGGGAGTTTGGTGCTGTGGGTTGGGCCCAGACCGTGAAATCCTCATCCCATGGGATGGGGCTGTGATCCTGCTTCTGGAAGGACTCTGGCTGGTGTCTTGGTTTGAAAAAAGACAGGTGTCTGCTAAGGAGAGGCAGGCCTCTCCAGGAAAATGAGGAATTTAAATCCTTCCCTCCGTGTTATTATAATTTGGAAGATTAAAAGAAAAACTTTTCAGTCAGAGCTATGGGGAAAAGGAATAACAGTCCTTTACTAGTAAATATAACAGGACAGACAAACAACAACAGCAATTATAATAACAGTAAAAACAGAACCAAAGAACCCCGAGGGCAAACGGTGGAAAGCTCCGGCGCTGGTGGCTGGAAACGGTGGATTATCCTCAGCAGGCAGGCAGGGGGGTGCCCCGGCAGGCAAGGTGGGCAATGCCGGAGAAGCCGCAGCGGCTGGACCAGGGTTGACCCAAAATCCAGCAGGACAGCGAAGAAACTCCGAATTCCTGGGCACTCCAACAGATGGTAGAATTCCCAGGACCAAACTCCTCTGGTAGCCGTGGACTCCAGCCAGCCGTCGTCCGATCCGTGCTCCCCGGAAGACTGAGAGCTGTGTGTCCCCACCTCAGCTCTCCGCGAGCCTCCTCCCTCCCCCAAAACCAAGCGATCAACTTCTTTTGTCAGGTTAAGCACCGCTTAACTATCCCTGCTTAAAAATCTAGCAACTCATGGGGGGGAAAAATTCTACAGGAGAACTTAACCCTCAACAGCTGGCCAGAATTCCATGGGTTTATCCATAGCAATGGTCCTGTTAACAACCCTTCCTTAGCTTCTCTTTAGCAGACGCGCTCACCTGAGGCACCACAGACACAGGAATATGCTCCCGCTGAGTTACGCACTAGCTTTCTGACCTCTCCCAGGCGCCAGGTTGGTGTTTGAGCAGGAACAATTCCAAACCCAGCTCGTTCTCCCGGCCCATCTCCCCCAGCACTGTTTTGACACTGGACTCCCCACAGGCAGGAGCTTTTCCTTAAGGAGGGGACACAAACCAGAGCAGATTCCCTTCAGGAACTGGAGCCACATTTTTGTGACACAGCTCTTGCTTTCCAGCCTTCCTGCATCTTCCTGTAAAGTTTCTCCCCTCCCAGTGTTTTATTTCTTCTACTTATCCATAAAAATGAAACCCCTTAGAAAGTGGTGGCTGGGGAGTGGCACCAGCCCAGGCTGGTGGGATTTGAACCCAGCCTGAGGGAACTTGGTTCTGCGGGAGCTGTTCCTGGATCTCTGGATCTGGGGAGTTTTCCAGGTGGAAGTGGGGCAGCCATGAGAGGAAGCACTCATCTCAAAACATTTGGGGCTGGAACTTGAGGAGACTGGAAATGGAACTTGGGGGTTGGAACTTGAGGAGATTCATTGGGAATCCCCTGATTACTCCACAACAGCACAGAAGTCGCTCATATTTTTTCTAGAGATGGTGTAAAGGGAACAAGAATCCTTCATCCCCTCACTGCTGAGCCTGAGAAAAGGGGGAAATCAGTCAAATCTCTCTCCAGGAATGGTTTGAAGTTGGTGTCTTGTGTTTGCAGATTTATTTCTTGCTCTCCTCGGTTGCGTTGAGATTTGCTGGATTTGCATATCAGGGGAGATTATTTTTCCTGCCTCAGCCTCGGAGGAGCGGGCAGGTGTGGAGCAATCAAACCCCATTGAGCTGGAAATGCTCAGGAAGCTGCTCTGGGCCGGCAGCCTCCTCCTCTTCCTTCCCAGCTATTTTTATTTCTCTACAAAACCCTGCCACTGCGTTGAGGACTCTCTTGTCCAACTCTGCAGCTGGGCAGGGGTGGCCTTTTGCTTTTCAGGGTGCTCTGACACCCACAGGCGTGATTTCAGCCCCTTGGCTTGGCTTTATTGCTCCTCTGGAGTGCAAGGCCAGGCCTAGGAGCCTTCAGCATCCACGGGAAGAGCTTTTTATAGCAGGTTTTAAATAACTGGGAGCAGTCTTTGTCTTTAGTCCTGGGAGGATCGACACCAACCGCAAACACTGCACGAAAATAGTGTGGGAAAGGCAGGGGCAGACTGGCCCAGAAAAGGGAGTCAGCTCCTGCCTTCCCTGCAACTGTCAAGAGGTGATATTAATCACTTCATAATTGGTTAAAAAGAAGGGCTCTGCTGCTTTTAAAAACCTCCCTTCCTGATTGCTGATTTCCGCAAGTTAAAAAGGCCAAATCCAAAGAGGCAGCAAGAGCAGGGGGTGCAGGGGAGCCTGGGGCTGCTTCAGCCCTGGTGCCACCAGGAACACCAGGAGAAGCTGCTGGAGCTGGCACAGGACCCTCAGTAGTGGGTGTTGGATGGGGAAGGGCTGAGCACAGCTGCTTTTGTGCAGCACCGAGATCCCCAGAGAGCAGCCAGGGCTGAGCTCTGCTCATCCACAGACAGATGTCGGTGGCCAGGAAGGAGGGAGAGCGGGGGAAGGTGAATGGACTCCAAGTGCAGAGCCCCGTTCCTGACTCCAGCCCTGCTGTGGTGGGAGCTGGGGCAGCAGAGCCAGCCAGGCCTGGGGGCTGCTGGAGCTTCAGGGAGCCGGTGAAGGGAGCAGCACCTCGAGCCTGGGAGCGCTGGGGAGCAGAAATGGCTCCGTGTGCGGAGGGTCCTGCCACGGAAAGGGGAAACTTCCATCAAAGATTCCGGGAAAAGTCAATTCCCTTCGGAAAGTGAGGCAGCTCCTGGTGGAGCAGGCAGGAGGGGAGGAACGTAACCCCAGTTCAGGCTTGCAGACACCCTTCAGAGGGGACGGGGTCAGGCAGAATTCCCTGGGATGTGCAGAGCTCCCGTGATCCCACCTGGATGTGCAGAATTCCCTGGGATGTGCAGAATTCCTGGGATGTGCGGATTTCTCTGGGATGTGTGGATTTCTCTGGGATGTGCAGAATTCCCTGGGATGTGTGGAATTCCCTGGATGTGTGGATTTCTCTGGGATGTGCGGAATTCCCTGGATGTGTGGATTTCTCTGGGATGTGCAGAATTCCCTGGATGTGCGGATTTCTCTGGGATGTGCAGAATTCCCTGGGATGTGCAGATTTCTCTGGGATGTGCAGAATTCCCTGGATGTGTGGATTTCTCTGGGATGTGCGGATTTCTCCGGGACGTGCAGAATTCCCTGGGATGTGCAGAATTCCCTGGATGTGTGGATTTCCCTGGGATGTGCATAATTCCCTGGATGTGCAGAATTCCCTGGATGTGTGGATTTCTCTGGGATGTGCGGATTTCTCTGGGATGTGCGGATTTCTCTGGGATGTGCAGAATTCCCGGGATGTGCAGAATTCCCTGGATGTGTGGATTTCTCCGGGATGTGCAGCGTGCCCAAGGTGCCCCCTGGCAGAGGCAGGGAGCAGAGAGCAGGAGCAGCACAAGGCCCAGCAGGCCCAGCTGACCTGGCAGGATCCAGCAAAGCCTTTCCTTCAGGAACATTTTGGTCCCAAGGACCCCAAACCACCCCCACTTACACCCGCTGTGCCCTGTCCCTGAGGGAGGAGCCTCGTGCAATGACATTCCCATGAAAGCCTGAGAGAACTGGAATTTTGTTGTTGGAATAAACCCCCTTTTTGCCTTATTCTAAAGCTCCCCGGGTTTGCAGCAGGTCATGAAACTGAATTTTGCTCTTTCCACCAGTTTAAAACCAGAGGACTGAGTGGCACCACACTGCGTGCCACTCAGGAACTCATTTTTCCTTTCCAGTCTTCAGCATCTTTTCCTGCAATTCCAGCAGGGCACGGAGTAAACCAGTCCATCTCCAAGCCCCGACAGCAGCACTCCTCTCCCTGGATAAAAGCTTACCCAGAGCTTCTCCCTGTGAATGTTTCTGCCCTGAAAGCTCACCCGGAGCATTATCAGCTCTCTGTGGTAGTTAAAAGCCAAACAATGATGTCCCCACCCACTCCATCCATCATCCAGTTCTCCCCGCAGAAACCAGAGCTAAACAATCCATTCATATCCACGGAATGTTTCTTTTCCCTTTGCCAGCAGTGGCTCTGGCTAAGTGACATCGTCCCCAAGGGGCTCGGCCCCAGGTTTTAGGGATCCCAGCAGGATTCCCAGCCCTTGGTGCTGCTCTGTTTCCTCCCAGCAGCCAGATGCTTGCACAGGAGATGCCCTGGCAGCTGCTCCAGCTCTGGATAAGTGCTCCAGGAGGATTCCAGGAGGATTCCAGGAGGATTCCAGGAGCTCTGCTGAGGCCGTGGATGTTCTCTGTCACTCCATCCTGTGGGATGGGCTCCCAAACTGGGAGATAACCCACACCTCATTCCTCCTCACTTCCATGCAAATTCATCCCCTCTGAATTCCCCTCCATGTGCCAAAGCTGTCAGGAGAAATAAAACCAGGCCCTGTTTGCTGCTTCCCATCCCTGGGATGACGGGGAGGCGACAGCTCATTTTCCATAACGAGCTCATCAGTGTAAAACAGCAGCAGGGACACGGCAAAGCACTCAAAAATTGAGCTCATCTGCCAGGATTTTATCTTTTTTCTGCTTGCGCCACCTCAGCATGGAGCTGCTGGTGGACGGTGCCAGACACACGGGGCTGTACTTGGAGCTCATCCCACTTTGGAAAGGCCTGGCAGTGGCAGCAGGAGGCTCTGGTGGCTCCTTTGTGCAGGTTCATCAGTGCCAGGAGTGGAACCAGCCCTGGGCCCTTCATTCTGCCGGGATCTCTCGGGTGTGGGGGTTCAAGGGGTGCCTGCAGCTCCTCGACACCCGGGGACAAACCCAGGGCCTCTCTCTGGCTGGGTGTTGTGATATATGCCCTAAAGTTAATTCGTGTTAAAAGATATAAGACTGTAATTCACCCCCTATAAATATAGTCTTATTTCTAATCAAGTATACTATGGGTTAACTGAGACGAAAGCTGCACGAAGAGGGGTACAAGGAATTTCCTTTTGCCTGAGATTACACAGGAGGGACACGAGAAACTATGCTAAGAATTACACAAAAAGAGACACGAGGATACCTCTGCTGGGAATCGTTAAAAGGAGAACAAAGACAACGGAAAAGGGAGATGGAGAACCCGGAGAACCGAATGATTACATCAGATCGGTATCTCATCTGTCTCCTCCCGACATTAACATCTCTACACCGCACCTGGACTCGACGATTAAGGACGTTGTCCTCCCGAGCAAATCCATTCAAACACCAGAACCCGAACATGAATATCTAATGAGGCTGCCTCGGAAGAGGGAACCTCGGAGCCTCGATTTTCTCTCAGCGAGCCAGTGTATAAAAAGAGGCAGCTCCAAGCCAGAAATGTGAACTTGGGGGTGACATACTGACAGAGTGTGTTACCGCTGTTCACCCAGCGCCGAGCCCGGGCTCGACGCTGTCCTTTTAATTGTGGCTATCAGAGACTGTCATTTTGTCTCTCAATAAAATTCTAAATTTTGATTTATAGAATTTGGTCCATCGTATTTATTATAGTGTGAATAAAAGGCTCCATTAAAGAGCCCTCTCGGCCCTTCAGCTCAGACAAACCCACACTTTTCCTCTCAGTGGGAGTGGGATCCTTTTATAGCTCAGACAAACCCACACTTTTCCCCTCAGTGGGGATTGAATCGATCGAATTCTGGCAATTCCTGCTTGCCGGTGGGGATGGGGACAAACCTGTTCCTTCTCCAGGTTCCCCTCAGCCCCTGTGCCTCCTCCCGAGATCGGAGCTGGCCAGGGGCAGGGAGCAGCAGAATTTGGTTTATTCTGGCTGAGGCTTTGCCGGTTTGGGTCAGGAGTGGCAGGGGAGCTTTGCAGAGGAAGAGGAGCAGGAACAGGCCTGGCTGTGCCGGGGTCCCGGCCGTGTCCCGGGGCTGGCTGGGAGCAGGGCACAGACCTGGAAGCAGAGCTCAGCCTGGGCAGGGTGAGCAGCTCCAGAAGCTGCATCCAGCATTCCTGCAGCTCACGGGATCCCCAGTGACAGCCCGAGCCCTCTCAGAGAACCGCAGCTCCAACTCACCCACACATCACACAGATATGTTCATTTTTTCCTCTGCCTCTCTTCAGACTTGTGAGGACAGGAACACCCCCAGGTCTGGCTGAAGTGCTGGATTTATAAATCCTCTCCCCTCCTTTCCCCCATGGGTTGCCCATCACAGCCTATAGATCCTCACAGCACATTATAGACACTAAAATCCCATTAAACGGTGTGTGTAGGGTCCTCAGAGCACAAACCCAACCCTGCAGAGCCCCCAGGGACCACGAGCAGCAGCAAGAGTGAGTCCCATCCCTTTGTCACCATCGAGATTGGCTCTGGGCGTGACTGAGCACAGACACCTCTGTCCTCAGCCCCGTGTCCCTTGGGACCTATCCCAGAGGGATAAAGGTTCCACCCAGGAGCCCGCTCCTCCCCGGCAGCACAGCTCAGGTGTTTGACTCTGGCTGTGTTTTATAGGGCGGCCATAAAGGCAATAAAACAAAAGGTTAACACGGCCAAGTTCATAAATCCAGCAGTCAAGGATTAGAACGTTCCTGTTCGTCTCCTCTTTATTGAAATTTTAGATCCAAAGGTTTCGGTTTGCCCTTGCACGGAGTCTCTGAGGCGGGAGGGCCGAGTGGGGAGGGGAATTGTTGAGTCTCAGCATCAGGGCAGCTGTAAAAAGGTCTGGGACAGCCTGGGCCGTCAGGGGCTTCAGGACAATTCCTGATTTCTGTATCACACAGCAGAGTCTGTTCCCAGCAGCCTGAAACGGCCTCTCCTGAACCAGTTCCAGCTGTTCGATAAGTTATTTCCTGAAGATATTTTAGCAGTTATTAGCTATTTTATTTTTATTAGTTATTAAGTTTTAGTTGTTGGTTTATTTTTTAGTTACTAGCTGTTTTATTTTTATTAGTAATTAGTTAATTTTAATTAGTTACTATCTATTTTATGAGTTATTTTCTGCAGGTCTCTCCACCAGCCTGAGCTGAACACCTGAGTGGTCCCATAACAGTGCAAAATTCCCAGCTGGACTGCAGAACTTCCCTAAATTGAGAAACTGCTCCATCCTCCAGCTCCCAGCTGCACGTCCAGGACCGTTCCTGATGCTTATCATGGACAAGGCACTGAATAATGCAGGGGAGGAAAATCTTCTTGATCCTTGGGAAGGTGTCAGCTGTCTCTCTTCCCACCATCGCAGGTGTCCCATGTGTTGTCCACCATGAGGGACTGACCTCCTGCTTCCCCTCCTGCCCCTGGACCCTTCGGAATTCCAAGAGATTTACACTCAAAGGAAATGCCTACCAAAAGTTATCAAGACTATTAGAGAAAAGAAATAATTTATCTCGTTTTCCAGGCACGTTGGTGTCCCTTTGCCCTCTCTGCCTACTCCCATTGTTTTTATTTTCTGCCGTCACTGTAAATATTTTATCTGGCGCCCAGATTAGTTCAGTGCCATTTACTGCTGCCGTTCCCATCTCCAGGAGAACAAACGCTGCTGGGCTTTAATGCCACCTGCAGCCGGTGACGGATGGCTCTGTCCCCTCATCTGCTGCTGTTTGGGTGTTTTTATGGGGCTGCCTCCTCTGTTTTCTCTCCATTTACGGCCTCACTAACGCGGGGAAGGAGCAGAGCGGGCATCCATCACTGCCAAGGGCTGCCAAGGGCAGAGCTGGGTGAGGGCTGGCCTGGCAGGAGGGATGAGCTCCCGGGGAGGGGCAGGGACAGCGCTGGCACTGCCAGGGGATGGCAGCTGCCCCCAGAAACTGTGTCCTGCACCTGGCACTCGGTGGCACGCGGTGGCACTCGGGGTCATTCCCTGGGGTTTGACCATCTCCCTGTCCAGATCTCTCCTGACAGCGCTGATTAAGCCAAGGAGAAGACCAAAGCCTGCCTTGTTTTAACAAGTAGCAGGCCTAAAGGGCAGCTCTGTGCCAGGCTCTGTCACCTCACCAGGATAGTGACCCCTAATCTTGTAATGACACATTTACCTGCCCAGACTGGGGCACAGAGCCTCGGCTGGGGTCACCCAGAGTGACTGGGAGGCTGCAGGGGGATCTCAGGCTGGGCAGGAGCCTGATTTGGGGCTAAACCAAACCATTCTCGTGCCCAGGCCAGGGCAGCACCCTCCTGCCTGGGGGATTCAGGATTTTGCTGCAGTTCTGGGGCCATGTGTTGCTCGTTTGTGCTCCCTGTGTGTCACACGCAGGCACAGATTGTCACTGCCACACACCGAGCTTGGGAGTGATCTCAGCAGTGCTGGGAAGGTGCAGAACTCCTGTTTGAGTGTCTTTATCCTACACAAAACCAGAGAGTTTAGCGTCCTGCAGGCTCTGCTTTCCCATCACACCCAGAGCGGGTTTCAAGTGAAGAAATCAGCCATGAAACTTCACCTCACAAAGTTCTTCCCATGCTCCAAACAAAGACAAACATTAATCTGGCTGAAATGACAGCCAGGTGAGGCACAGAACAGCCTGAGCTGGTCCGGGACATTAGGAGCAGGATGGGAGTGATGTCCTCAGGAGTCAGCCCTGAAACAGCAGAGCACGAAGACTTTTGGTTGGAAAATTAAATGTTCCTGGAGGCAACAGATTTAGAACGAGTGAGGTGGCTGGGCAGATAGGTCAGTAATTTTAGAACTAAAATTGTGATTAAAACCACTTTGCCACCCAAAGCTGGGAAGCAGCTCCCTGATGGTGATTAATTCACGCCGCAGGGCTCGGGGGAGCGGCGGGGACTGAACTCCTGCTCCATTCTTATCAAGTGAAATGTATCCAGCGTAATCTGATAGGTCCTGAAAGGTTAATGTAAGCTAAATCAATGCTGTCTCCATCCTGATAAGGTGTGGGGAATTGTCCTTGAGTGTGAGTGTGCAGGAGGCTGGGGATGAGGGTAATAAAGGGCTTTCATCTCCGGCTGATCCCTGCCAAGCCCACTGCCGTGCAGGAGGGGTTGATAAGGGCACTGATTTATCAGCCAGCAGACAGAACACTGAGCCTGCCGCTAAAACATTCCATCTCTTGGCTTTAATACTCTCTTAATAAACATTTTAAACACCCAAACACCGCTCAGACAGCCAAAGGAGGGGAATACCAAAAGCTGGAGTGGCGCTGGCCTGGTCAAGTGTCCAGGTTCTGAGCACCGGGACTCGCTCAGGGCTGGGGGAGGATCTGGAAACCTCACCTGGTGAAATGATGTTAAAAACCGGTTCTGTTGGATTGAAGAGCTACATGGAAACCTGGCTCAGCTGGTGAGGTGGTGTTAAAAACCGGTTCTGCCAGGATAAAGAGACAAATGGAAGCAGAGTTCTGGTGTGAGTCTAAACTTCCAGCACTTGGTTAAATCCCAGGGAACAAGGAGACTTCCAAGCTCTCTCAAAGCCATGGGACATAAAGGGCTGTGGAACTTCCACGCATATCTTTAAAAGTACCTCTTGAAATTCATGGCTGAACTTAAAGCCTTAGCTTAAACTCTCTTCTGGCGAGCTGAGAGGGGCTGAGAGCAGGAGAAGCGGGAGGAAGCTCCAAGTTTGCCCTGCCCCAGCAGGATCCAGCTCCCCTCAGCAGGATGTGCTCCTGCTGTCGGCAGCTCTTGCTTTAACCCAAGCACAAATAAAAAATTGATGGCTCTAATTCACCCTGGCCGTGCACTGTGAGACATTCTCTGTGATATTCGTGTCCTGCAACATGGAAATGTCAGGAAAAGGTCGGAAGCAGGCAGCAGGAGGGCTCGGGATCACACAGGCTCGAATCCCAAAGCGCCCAGCTCTGCCAGCCCTCAGGCACGGAGGCTTTTCCTGCGCTGCCTTTCCCAGCCTTGCCCAGCTCCAGCTTCCTCCAGAGCCCAGTCCCAGCAGCTCACACACACCCTGAGGCCACCACGATCTGGTGAGAAGCACAAAACGTGCAGATTTGACAGAGTTTGCGGCTGATTTTGTGGCTGCTTGTAGCTAATGAGCCTTACAAAGCCCAGCCCGTGCTCAATGCCAGGCCAGCCCTCTGCCAGCTTCTCAGGCGGATTTGCCTCCATCCAGGCAGGTGGAGCTTGGAGCTGCACTCAGCACTGACTTAGAGCATTATTGTTACAGTTGATTAATACCTGAGCACTCTGGAAAGAGATAAATTATGGTTATGCACACACAGGCACTCTATCCACAGACAGCAGATCCATTTTCCCCCAACGAGCTGCCAATTACTGGGAATTTCTATATTATGTTTACACAGCCTTTTATAATCAACACTGCAACCACTTTAGGTATTAAGTGCTTCAAACTATTGATTTGATTAATTCAGCATCGTCAGAAAATCATCCTGCTCTGCCTTTCTTGCACTTCTGATGTGCAGCATCCCCCCTCCATCTTCTGGGATCTTCCCTGGTCTCAGCACACGCAGCCAGGAGGATTCCCAGGCACCTCAGAGGAGCAGGGCTCACCTCCTTTAAACTGTCTGCAGAAAAGGCCCCTAAAACAAGGAAGGCAGGGATAGATGGGAGATTGGGAATCAGGAATTGTTCCCTGGGAGGGTGGGCAGGGGCTGGCATGGAATTCCCAGAGCAGCTGTGGCTGCCCCTGGATCCCTGGCAGTGCCCAAGGCCAGGCTGGACACTGGGGCAGTGGGAGGTGTCCCTGCCAGGGCACTGGATGAGATTTGAGGTCCCTTCCATCCCAAACTATTCCAGGATTCCGTGACTCTCCAAGCTGTGCTGACTCAATACTTTCCCAACACAAGCTTTTTGTTAAATCCGCGAGATTCCCTCTTGCCATGAAGCCAAGGGGATCCACAATTCCAAAGGCTGATCTGGAACCACCTGCAGATTTAGCTGCTGGAATAATCCCCTGTTTCTGATGTCTCATGGGACAGTGAGGAGCCCTGGGATTTATCCAAGAGAAGTGTTGGGTGTTTGGTGCCTTTGGCTCTCTCCTGGCTCCGAAGCTGTGGGATTTTGCTGGCTTTAAATGCAAATAAACTCCTTTATTTCCCATCTCACTCCAAGGCCAGATCTGCAGAAATGGGACATTTCTGCCTTCACAGCATCCCCAGGTGCTTCCCCTCACTCCCATCACTTGATAAAACAATTAACACCAACCTGCTTCTCCCAGCTCTGGCTGCGCCCCCATCCCAGGCACCCCAATTCCTGTCCCCTGTGCTCTTCCCGTCATCTCACACCCTGGAGCCTGGCTCAGGGGATAAGAGGCAGAACGTCCCCATCCCAGGTGCTCAGCATGAGGGATGACGGGCAGCCAGATCCCAGAACATTGTTTAGGAGGGAGTAGTAAATAACCAAGGCATTGCTCATGCAGGGTAACGGGTTTTTATCACCACGGAGAGAGCAGCTGAAGGAACAGGGGGCACAGGGAGCCAGGGAACAGCTCCCAAACCCAAAGCCTGGTGACATCCAGTGTCTGCAGAAAAATGAGGCAGGGGAGGAGCAGGGACAGCCCTGGGAGAGATGGATGGTGCTGGTGCTGCTTTACTGCCCCAGCTCTGGGAGAGGGACGATGAAAAATAATCCCAGCAAATGGGAGCTCAATTTTGAAGGAATAAATCAACAGCGTGGAGAACTGCAGATCGTGGGAGAGGAGCCACTGCTCAGGCTTTTCCCACGCTCATCCCCTGGGTTTGGGGTGGGAGCTCCAGGGAGGGGCAGGGCTGTAACTCCCAGTTCTGATGGGGAGCACACCAGGCTCTGCAGCCCCAGACTTTCCTGTCCCTGATTTTTGGCACTTCCCTTCCCCTAACTGTGCCTCTGGTCCCCCTCAGATATCTCACCTGTATCCCAGGGTGTTTCCCAGCAGATTTTAAAGCATTACTTATCAGAAAGTAGGGGGGAAAACTGCTTTCATTTGCAAAAAGAGGAAGTATGCAGAAATCAGTGCTCCAGCCACTTGGATTACCAATTCCCCCCAAAACTGTTTAAGGAAAAGCAGCCAAAGGAGCACTGAAGGCACTGGCAGCTGAAGGTCTGGGCTGGGGGTGCTCCAAATCCCGATGGGAAAGGCCCATCCTGGTGCTCTCAGGAGAGCACAGAGGGCTGGGCAGGTGAATCCCAACCTGAGAGGTCTCAGCTCCGAGGCTTCCTCTGATAAGAGCTCAAAATTGTTTTTATCCTTGAGCAGTTTTTGGTGTTGCACAGAGATAATTCAGCTCCGAGTCTCCTCAGGAAGAGCTGCTGAGATGCAGCTGAAAGCTCCCAAATCCAGGCTACTCCAAAAGCACCGTCTGGAAAATCCAGGCTTAAACTGAGACAAAATCTTCTCCTCAGAAATCACAGTCCCAGCTAAGCTGGAGCTTTGTGGGCGCTTCTCTTCTTTTACACTGCAAAAATACTGTAGGAAAAAAGGACAGGATGGAAACGCTTTCCAGGGAATGTGTAAAATCCCAGGGTGACAAAATGTGGGATGTACACAGGAACATATTGTTCTTATATGGGCTTAGAAAACCACCAATATATGGTGTTATATAGAACATATTTATAACATTCATCAAGAACTGTGGCGCTAGAACAAGGAGCACTGGGTTCAAACTGAAAGAGGGGAATTTAGGGTGAGAAATGTGGAAGGAATTCCTGCCTGTGAGGGCTGTGAGTGCCTGGGATGGAATTCCCAGAGCAGCTGTGGCTGCCCCTGGATCCCTGGCAGTGCCCAAGGCCAGGCTGGACACTGGGGCAGTGGGAGCTGTCCCTGCCAGGGCAGGGGTGGCACTGGATCATTTTTAAGACCCTCCCAACCCAAACCACTCCATAATTCTGTACTTTTTGCCCAATAAATGGGAAAATCCAGGTGCAGGGCTGAGGGAATCTGGGATCTGTGCTTGCAGGAGCTGCCTCTCCCCAGAGCAGCACAGAGAACTTTGCAGAGCTCAGCTCTGGAGCTCTCCAATGCCACCATCCGTGAATAATAATGGCACGGCATTAAAAAAGAGGCCGGGATTATTCTTTTGAAAGTGTTGCAGCCTTCTTGAAAAATGCCTGTTATTTATTTGATCGTCCCCCGAAGATTCCTTTGTCACAGGCTATTGTGTAAATTTGTGTTCAGACAATTCTGAAAATGTTGAATTATTCACTTGATTGGCCTTAATGTCTCCTGCTGAAACACCTCAATATGCTGCGATTATTATCAATATACGGTGGGCTAATAAAAGTGTGGCAAAAATAACTGCAGCTGGAATTTCTGACGGGAAAGGATAATTTCCTAACTGCTCAAACATTAGTAGTTAAGAAAGTTAAGATAAGGGTAATAAAGCCTCGTGCTTCAGGGCTTTGCAAACGGGGTTAGGAAGTAATTATTTTAAATTCTTTTTTCGGTGTTATGTAATTTAACTCTCGTTAATAAAAGACCCAGTTTTGAAAGGCAGTGAAAGATGGAGCTTGGAAGCACAGGAGATTTAAAATAGAGAAGCGAGTCCTCAGCCTGCTTCAATGCTCTCCAAAAGCACCCTCCAGACACTTATTTGCATTTTCTAACTCCTGTGATAAAATATTTTTTCTTCCCCAAATGTCGGCGTGTTGGAACTCTGGCATTTCCCTGCCATGGAGGAGCATTCCCTCATTTTCCTGGCATCCCAACTTGGTTGAAGGTGCTGAGTTGGATTAATTTGTAGTTTCTAATTGTCCCTGGTGATTTGGAGCCGTTTACGGGTTGGAATGAGGTGATGTTCAAGGTCCCTTTCCATGATCCCTGTGGCTCTCCTGTCTCCTGCACATTCCCAGGGGCTGGAAGCACAGGGAACTTCCCTGATGTGGGGAATGACCCCCAGATTGTGTGCCTGGGCTGGCTGTGCTGGAATCAGCAATGTGGGGGGAAATTCCTGCACATCCCACAGGGAGAGTCCCTCACTGGGCCCCTCTGCCCATCCTGGTTCTTCCAGGACACTGCCAGGGACAAAGGGCTGGACAATCCATGGGATTCCAGATCCTCTTCCCAAAGACACTTTCTCCCAGTGCTCCATCAGCTGTGCAAAGCTCCATCATTCCCGCACCATAATGCCATTCCTTCTCCTTATTCCCAGGGCCTAAAGGGGCTCCAGGAGAGCTGCAGAGGGACTGGGGACAAGGGCTGGAGGGACAGGACACAGGGAATGGCTTCCAGTGCCAGAGGGCAGCGCTGCATGGGAGATTGGCAATCAGGAATTGTTCCCTGGGAGGGTGGGCAGGGGCTGGCATGGAATTCCCAGAGCAGCTGTGGCTGCCCCTGGATCCCTGGAATGAGGTGATGTTCAAGGTCTCTTTCCATGATCCCTGTGGCTCTCCTGTCTCCTGCACGTTCCCAGGGGCTGGAAGCACAGGGAACCTCCCTGATGTGGGGAATGACCCCCAGATTGTGTGCCTGGGCTGGTGTGCTGGAATCAGCCCAAGGCCAGGCTGGACACTGGGCAGTGGGAGGTGTCCCTGTCATGGGATGGGATGTGCCTTAAGGTCCTTCCCCCCCAAACCGTTCTATATCTCCATGATTTTTATCTGCAATACAATTCCCCGTATTTTGCTGTATCTATGTTTTTTCCCCTCTTTCCTTTCTTGCTTTTTTGCATCCTGTACCAACAGTCACACACCAGGGAACAGCTTCCCCTAAGACATTCCTCATCCCTCTGTGCCCTTGCCTGGGTGGTGATCCTGCAGATTTTTTATCATTTCCAAGTCTCCCATGGTATAAAATCTCCTTTGTTCCCACATTCTCCCCAGTCCTTGTGTCCGTCTCAGCCGGTTTGTCAGAGCCCTTTGGACACCCCCACACAATCCTGGGTTTCCATGGTCAGCCAGATCCACGTGGGAATCTGGGGAGATTCTTCTCTGGCTGCTCCTCCTCCCATGGGTTGAGCCCCAAAACTTCCAGTCCTTTTCTCCTTCTCAGGAAAGTCAGGATAAAGGAAAAGCCAGAACTTGGCTCTTTTCCCACAGTCCTGGAGCTCTTCCCTGGGATGCCCCTCCCTTCCCAGAGTCTACTGGGGTGTTTCTGATGTGAGGAACCCTGTATTCTGAATAATTGAGGAACAGCCCAGAAGCTTTTCCGAATTGCCTGGGAAAGCCCCACCCCGTGTGATTGTCGGGCCATAATCACCCCCTGAAATTGGGAGCAGCCTGGGGAGGGTTTGGGATGGAGCAGTGGGAGGTGATGGAGCAGTCGCTGCATCCCCTTCATCCCCTTCCTCCCCTTCCTCCCCTTCATCCCCTTCATCCCCTTCATCCCCTTCCTCCCCTTCCTCCCCTTCCTCCCCTTCCTCCCCTTCCTCCCCTTCATCCCCTTCCTCCCCTTCCTCCCCTTCCTCCCCTTCCTCCCCTTCCTCCCCTTCCTCCCCTTCCTCCCCTTCATCCCCTTCCTCCCCTTCCTCCCCTTCCTCCCCTTCATCCCCTTCCTCCCCTTCCTCCCGCTCCCCTCTCCCTGCCCCGCTTCCCACAGCGCTGGCTGGCGTCAGGAGCACGGCACCAGTTAAAGCAGCTTGGGTGCATTTCCAGGGAAAACTGAGCTAAATCCGCTCATCCGTGAGGAGTCGATGTTGTCCTATTCTTTCGGCCTTCTGATTGTTTGGATTTTCATAGTGGAGTCTTCTCACGGATTGTAACATAAACAAAGTGATTGTTTTCGCATTCCTCCTTGGAGGAGGGACAATTGATGGATTTCTAGTTTGATCAGTGGGGTCAGAGAGGTGGCGACCTCATTCTCCAATCCCTGGTCGTTGCCCAGAAACTATATAAATCGAGGTCGAAAATAACTTCCTTTCTTTTTGCCCTGATGACTTAACTGTGTGAGTATAATTCTTTTCATGTCCTCTAGTGACAAGTCCCACGTGTGAAGGGAACGTGTGCAGGGAACAGGGATGTGTGCAGGGATCAGGGAATATGAGCAGAGGATGTGTGCAGGGAGGAATGAGAGCAGGAAATCAGGAATTCCAAGCCATTCCTGCCTCTGCAGGAGGTGTGAAACTCCAAACCCTGCCAAGTGTTCAGGCCTCAGCTCCCAGCTCAGGGAAGAGTCCCTGCGTGGAGCTGGATAATCCTGCAGTAATAAATGTTCATCCATGGGGTGTCTGCACCACTCCTGGCTGGTCCTTCAGCTGAAAGTGTTCCCTGAGAGCAGTGGAATTGCTGGGCTTGGAAAAGGCCTCCAAGATCCTCAAATCCAAGCTCATCCCACCCCCACCATGGTCACCACTGATCCATGGCCCCAAGGACACATCCACAGGGTTTTGAGCACTTCAGGGACAGGGACTGATGCCTTGGGTGGCTGGGCTGGAACAGAGATGGTACAGAGCTGGAGAATAAAGTAGAAATCTATTGAAAGACCTTTAGGATCCACCTTGGGCAGGACAGGGCCTGGCCAGGGCTGCACCCAAGGTGGATCCAAAATGGTCACAAAATGGACACAAAATGGACAAACGGTCACGAGGTCTCACACTTTTATAATTTTGGTCCATTTGCATATTGGGGTTTAATTTTCCAATTGCAGCTTCAGGTTCTGCAGTCCCATCCTTGTTCCTCCCTCCAGCCACCGCTGTTTGTGCTTTTGGGCTGAACACTTGTCCCAGTTGTCCTTGGTGTGCACAGGAACAGGATTTGTTTTGTGTTGCTGCTGTGTGCAGAGAGCTGAGTGACACCGAGTGTGAGCTCAGAGCTGCGCCTGGGCAGCACAGAACCTGAAACACGGCAAAGATCAAACTTCAGGCATCAGGACTCCCCCACAGCCTCCAGCAATGCCTGACCACCCTTCCAGGCAAGAAATTGTTCCCGAAATCCAACCTGAACTTCCCCTGGCCTGGCCCTGCTGGCGTCAGTCTTCTTGTTCTTAGAGATTGGGAATGAAATTTCCTGATTCTGCTCCACTTCCTGCCCTTGAAGACCTCCCATGCAAACACCAGCAGCAGGGATCCACCTTTTTGTGTGTTAATGAAGATTTTTTGGCAGAAAATGAGAATTAAGAAGGTGTGAGGAAGGTGACATTAATTCCTGACTGTTGAACCTGTAGAATTTTTGTATCAGCTTTCAGGACTCCAAGTTTTCTCCCAGAGGCGACCTGTGGAAAACTGTCAGTAATTCAACAATTTAAAGCTGGAGTTGAACAAAACGGAGATTGCCCAGCACTGACACCAAACTCAGCACAAGCAGAACCTGGACAAAGCAGCAAATTCCTGCAAGGATTTAAATCCGTCTGGGTCAGTCCTACTGCCACGAGAGGAGAAAATTCTTCACCTGCAGAAGGTGTTCCAGTCAAATAAATCATTAAGAGCAGAATAATTCCCCCCAGCCCATGGGGATGATTATATTTGGTTCTGCCTTTCTTTGCCTGTTTTGCCTCAAATTACAGGAGATGGCTGAGGGGGATTTCCTTCCCTTTGTGTCCCAGCTGTGCTGAGTTCAAAACCACTGCACTTGAAAAGCTCACCCAGAATCTACAAAAGTGGCATTTTCAGTCCTTGAAAAGAAACTTTTTGAGTTTTTATCCGATTGAATAAAATAACTGAGATACCCACCATTAACAAGAGTAAAAACTTCCCCAAATGTCACTGCAACCCTCAGTTCAGGGCTGTGAAATTCCAGCTGCCAGGGTTGGGCTTACAGATGTCATTGCCATGCTAAAGCCTCAGGAATCAGAACTTCCTGAGCTGTTTTGTGGGATCTCCCACAAACAAATGAAGAGGAGCAGATGAGGGATTTTTTGGGGGGGTTTGCGCTCAGAGCTCCCCAGAAAAAAAAAAAAGCCAGACAGAAAAATCTGCTTCTGGCTGTAAACGAAGCAGTTTTATCTCTGGGATGTGTGGGGAAAGAGCAGGAAGTGACACTGTGGGGATGTTTTTACAGTCAGGGTTTGGTTGGAACAAACTTGTGAAATCACAGGGAATTCCCAAATATCCACAGCAGCTGGGACTGACGGGAAATATTGGAGTCACTAAGGGGGGGTTTAGTAAGACACAGACTTTGAAGGTGTTTTAAGGAATGAGGGCTGGAGCAAAGAAAGCACCTTCATGGATGGGCCATCCCTGCAGTTCCAGGTGGGATTTCCTATGGAATGAAGAATTCCACATTTACCCAACAGAGGCACTTTTCATCCTTCTTTGGGGAAGCAGCAGTTCAGCAGCTGCTCTGGGCACAGAGAATGCGGAATCCAGGAATGGTTTGGGTGGGAAGGGATCTCAAACTCCTCCCATCCCACCCCTGCCATCTCCTGATGCCCAGTGAGGAAAGAAATGTCTCACTTTGTAGCAAAAAAGCTGGGAAAGCCACTGGAGTCACCTCATTCCATCAGCTCCAGTAGTGGGTAGGGGAAGCAGCCACAGGCAAAGATTGGGTTGGAAAAGGACTCTCCACTTTCTCTTTTCCCTCCTGCATAATGGGATCAAGATGTTTTTATCCTGATTGTAATTATTACTTTTCAGCCAGGATGCAAAAGGTAAGAGGGCTCCTGCAAAAATAAAACCTCTGTGTTTGAGTGCCAGAACAAACCAGCCCCGGGTGCAAACTGAGGCTTTGTGCGACTCCTCAGCTTCTCCTGGGGGAAAACGAGTCTCAGGTCAAAACTTTTCTCCCATTTGCCATCAGCACATCCCAGTGGGTTTGCATTTCCCTCCCTGGAGGTGACAGCCGGGCCCTTGGAGTGGCAGGAGGTGACAATCCCGGCCCAGAGCCTGTTGGAGTCCAGGGCATTCCTTTGGCTGCCCTGGAGGGTCACAGACCTGGGCAGGGGGGTCTGGGACCACAGCCCAGAGCTCAGAGAGACACTGGATTTGATCTCAGTCCATGGGAGAGGCTTCTTGCACTGCAGGAAGCATTGCAGGCCACAAGAGTGTGAAAGATAGGAGTTTAGTATATCACACGGTGAGAAAAACAGTGAATTTGAATTTCTTGTATTGAAGTGAATGGGGACACGATGGAGAATTTGGGGCGTTGTCTCCTTCTCCTTCTTTCTTCTTCCCTCACTCCATTTCTGCAGTGACGTTGGCACAAAGTAGTTTGTGAGGATTGGGTCAAAGTAAAGATGACCTTTTTAGTAATAGTGATAGACATTGGTAATAAATAGTAAATATCGAATACGTAGCAATTAGTATAAAAGATAACGACTGCTCAGTTCGGGGGGAGTCACCAGATGTCCGAGCCGTGGCAAACATCTTCTGGACACTGAGAAAATTGTAAGATAAGAACTAATAAACGAAGCATGCAACCTTGAAGACTCCGTCTTTTCCTGCGTTTGGCACAGAGCTTTGCAGAGGGCAAAAAAGACTCTAAAAGCACCTGAATGCGGGGAATTTAAGCTCCTGCAAAGGTCCTCCCTAACAAGAGCCCTCTGCCTGCTGCAGGTCCCAGCTCCAGGCTGATCCCACCGTGGCCCAGGGCAGGAATAAGGCGGAGGTCCTAAGGCTGTATCCATCCCCATGGCAACAGCTTCCCCCTCCCGGGATGGGCAGAAGGGGCCTGGGAAGAGCTCAGGGAGGGAGGCAGGGCCGGGAGAGGGTGGCCGGGAGGTGGCACCTCTGTGACCCCTCTGTGACCCCTCTGTGACCCCTCTGTGACCCCACAGGGCAGCTCTGCCCCATCCCCTTCCCTCAGAGCCACACCTGGGGCTGCCCAGCACCCTGGGGGTGTCTGGGGACACCTGGGAGGAGTCTGTGGACACTCAGGTGGTGTTTAAGGACACTCTGGGGGTTAGGGACACCCTGGATGTGTTTGGGACACTCGGGAGGTGTTCGGGACACTTCAGGAGGTGTTTGGGGACACTCTGGAGTTGTTAAGGTCACTCTGGAGCATTGTTCCTCCCCTCCAGCCAAGCAGCTGAAACAATTCTGTTCCTTCCAAGGAGGATTCAAATAAATGCCCAAGTCACTCATGATGGAATCTGGATCCACCTGAATCTCTGCTTGAGTTTCCCAGTTCCTGCTGCCTTCTTGTATTCCCATGGCAATTTCCCGTCATTAGCTGCAGAAAATCACATTTCACCATTAGGCTGTTCCTGGATGATTGTGAGGAGCATTTGCTGCTTTGCTTTAGGGTTGAGGCCCCACTTTGTCTCTGCTTCCATAAATCCTTAATTACTCCTGTTAGAGGAGCAGCAGGGACTGAGCAGTGCTGCTTCAGAGAGTTTATCTACAGATAAAACCCCAGCAGAGTTATTAGGAGAAGGGGCCAAAAAGAATCTCCGTGACACTGAATTTAATGTGAAAAAATCGCATTTTATTTGGGTAGAACCTTGTTTTCCTCAAAGCTGTTTGGGGATAGCTTCTGCAGCTTTTTCCCGCTTGTTTTTAATTTCCCTTCCCTTCCCTTCCCTTCCCTTCCCTTCCCTTCCCTTCCCTTCCCTTCCCTTCCCTTCCCTTCCCTTCCCTTCCCTTCCCTTCCCTTCCCTTCCCTTCCCTTCCCTTCCCTTCCCTTCCCTTCCCTTCCCTTCCCTTCCCTTCCCTTCCCTTCCCTTCCCTTCCCTTCCCTTCCCTTCCCTTCCCTTCCCTTCCCTTCCCTTCCCTTCCCTTCCCTTCCCTTCCCTCCCCTCCCCTCCCCTCCCCTCCCCTCCCCTCTCCTCCCTCCCCTCCCTTCCCTTTACCTCTCCTCTCTCCTCTCTCCTCTCTCCTCTCTCCTCTCTCCTCTCTCCTCTCTCCTCTCTCCTCTCTCCTCTCTCCTCTCTCCTCTTTTTTCATCTTGGCACCCAAACAGCTCCCTTTGGAATTCCCAATCCACTAGTTTGGAATTGTGACCGTAGCTAAAGGGCTGGAAGTGCAGCTTTGGGGTCAAACCATTGTGTTCCAGGTCTTCTGACAGTTTTTAATCATTCCGAGTCCTGTTCCTCCGTTATCAGACAAGGATGAGCTCGGTTTTCCAGGTTTATGGCAGGAATTCTGAGTGACGCGTTCTCTTTGTCCCACATCCAGGTACAGCCCATTTTCCATGGAACAACTCCGGCACTGCTCCCATCCTGCTGGGAGTGCCGAGCCCGTGGAGCCCTAGTCCATCCCTCCAAGCTTTGCTCCCGGCGGGGCTGAGGGGGACGCTCCCTCCCTGGGAGCCCCCCGGGGGTGTCACTGTCATTCCTCACTGGAAAAGGGGGCACAGGGAGGGAGAGGCTCCTCCTCGAGGGGCTGAGTGTGAGGAGCGGACGTGGCTCAGCTCCGAGCTGCAGCTCCCGTGGTTTATTCATGATCCGCGGCTCTGCCCAGGCTGGAAGGGGAGAGGAGGCCGTTCGGTAACTGCAGGGAGTGTTTATCCAGGGCCAAGCAGATGTTGTGCAAACGAAGCTGCCGCTAACGAGCCAGCGAGAGACGCCAGATCCTCAAAGGCAGAACAGCAGTGAGAACAGGGAGAGAGAGGCTTTTGTGCCAACCTGAGCATGGAAAACTTCTCCCAACCTCCTTTCCTGAGGGTAGAAAACATCTCCCAACCTCCTTTCCTGACCACAGAAAGCCTCTCCCAACCTCCCCTCCTGCTGTCAGATGGATTTCCAAGGAGACCTCAGGATCCACCCCCCTGTCCTGGGCCTGTCCTGACAAACCAGGCAGCTCCAGGGATGTGCTCCTGACCTGTGGGATTCCCCAGCAGAGCCCAAAGGAATTTCTGCCCAGCTGAGGAGCCAAATCTTCCCGTTCTGTTCAACTCAAATCTCTCCCATCCACCATTTCTGAGACCTCCTATTTTTTTTTTTTTTCCCCATTACTCAAATGTCAAGTAGATCTTTTACAGCAGCTCTTAAGAAGATAAAGGGGATTAAAGGATCATTTTATCCTATTTAAAATTAGCTCTGAGACGATAGGAGTAAACAGGAACATTTTAAAGGATGTTAATCTCGGCTCTTTTTTATCCCCCCTCTCCTTTTCTTTTTCTTCTTTGCCAGCAAAATTTCACTTTGCTGGATGTGTTCCCTTTTGAGGGTGAAATGATTGCAAAGAGGCAAATGCTGCCACCCTTTCTCCTCACTTCAAAAAGCAAACACAAAATATCTCTCCTGATTGCAATATTAAACATTAAGTTTAAATTGGGCTGTCAGTCATGGGCTTAGAGTTTATGGAAAGAGATGGAGGGAACCAGAGGGGAACAAAAAGGTTTTGGGTAAGGGAGGGAGCCTGTCCCTGCTTGTGCCCCTCAGAAAGTGAGGCTTGTCAGCAGCAGAATAATGGAGATAAGATTGTTAAAAAAAACCAAACCAAGCAGCAGAAATTTGAGCTTTGGACTGTTCGGGGGGATTTCAGGACAAGCTGTCAGGAGACAGAGTCAGACGTGGTAACAACTGATGGTTCTCTCGAGCCTCAGACTGACAAACTCAGCTCCTCTGCCGGTGTTTGTAATCCAGCACAGCCCACAAGGACATCAGTCCATCAGAGGAACCAGCACCTCTGATATCAAACCTTGGCAGCTTTGACAAACTCAGATCAGAGCTCCCTCAGGTGCTCCCAAGCCTGGCTGTGAGCTCGGGCAGCCTTGGGGCTGGCAGGGAGAGCAACCCCTCCCCAGAGCAGCACCCACGCTGTTCCTGTTCCTTCCAGGCTCCAGCAGATCCAGCAGACATCTGCTGGTTTCCAAAAACCCCAAGCATCAGCTCCTGTAAAGCAACTCTCGTTTTCCTGGAGATTTTATAGAACCCAGTGGATCCAGTGTCACAGCTCAGCTGGACAAATAAATGTGGCCGTAACAGAAAATCCAGCTCAGCTAAGCCTGGTTCGTTCTAGGACAAGTCCCTGGGTAAGCAATGACAAATGGATTTGAAGTTACACAGGG
Source organism: Progne subis subis (assembly GCA_022316685.1). Lineage (NCBI taxonomy): Eukaryota > Metazoa > Chordata > Aves > Passeriformes > Hirundinidae > Progne > Progne subis. The sequence goes on along the minus strand of JAKJHU010000220.1, from coordinate 270,831 downwards.
GACCTCAGCCAATCCCACTCACCCCTGAATGCAGGCTGGTCAGAGCTGGCGGTGCTGGGACCCCAACTGGAGCAACGCACATCGACCTTAAAAGGCAAAGAACCAGAGACTTTGATGCTCTTTGCACCCTAACTGGCCAGGTCCCAGGAGAAAGGCAGCGGTTGGATCCTTGAGCTGTACCTCAAGACCTGTACCTGTTTCTGTTGGGCAGCATGCCAAAATCCTCCCCTGGATCCTTACATACTTAAAGGAGAGCACGGAGACTCTCGGGCATTTTTGGGGTTTGATAGCAGGTGTAAGGGATCTCCCTGCACTGTGCACGGGTTATTACTCTTTTGTTTTGTATGGTTTATTTTCATCTTGATTAAAACCTTTTGCTTTTCCAAACACCTCCAATCGTGCCATCCGCTATTTTGATAAGCTGTTTCTGAGATTGTGGGCAGCCCTCAGAGGTGATGCAGCTGTGGGAGCTTCATAACATTCTGATCTCCCATAAAATGCATCCCCCAACCAACCACTCACCGGAACCTGGGAACTGTGAACCCCCTGGAGAAGGAGGTGGCCCTAATAAACCTTTGCTGTTTGTCTCATGCTTGTTGGTGACACAAGTTGTGAATCTGTCTCCAACCTCTGACCACACATAGCAACATTTGGGGATCAGCCACAGAGCCACGCAAACAGCAAAGTGTGCTCAGCATTTCCTGAGGTGTCTTCCCAAGCAAGGCTTCCAGAACAACGCCCTTGCTCTGGGACGTATCTGGAGCTATGGAACCCAGTCCCAGTCCTGACGGGTGACAGAGGGAGGGACTCACAGCAAACGAGCCCCACACTGGGCACCAGTAGGAGTTGTGTTTCCGTGTTGTTGAGGGTTAAGTTTTCCTGTAGAATTTCCACCCCCCCCCCATGAGTTGCTAGGAGACTTAAGTAGTGATAGTTAAGGGGTGCTTAACCTGACAAAGGAAGTTGATCACTTGGTTTTGGGGGAGGGAGGAGGCTCCCGGGAGAGCTGAGGTGTGGGCTCACGGCTCTCAGTCTTCCGGGGAGCACAGTTCGGGCGACAGCTGGCTGCCTGGAGTCCACGGTTAACGGAGGAGTCTGGTCCTGGGAATTCTACCATCTGTTGGAGTGCCCAGGAATTCAGAGTTTCTTCGCTGTCCTGCTGGATTTTGGGTCAACCCTGGTACAGCCGCTGCGGGTTCTCCGGCACTGCCCACTCCATCTGCCAGGGCACCCCCCTGCCTGCTGAGGACAGTCCACCGCTTCCAGCTTGCAGCCATCAGCGACGGACTTTTCCACCGTTTGCCCTCAGGGTTCTTGGTTCTGTTTTACTGTTATTATAATTGCTGTTGTTGTTTGTCTGTCCTGTTATATTTACTAGTAAAGGACTGTTATTCCTTTTCCCCATAGCTCTGACCGAAAAGTTTTTTTTTAATCTTCTAAATTATCATAACACGGAGGGAAGGATTTGAATTCCTCATTTCCTGGAGAGGCCTGCCTCTCCTTAGCAGACACCTGTCTTTTTCAAACCAAGACACGTGTCTATTACCTCTGAGGTGACCTGGACTCCTTCATGGGCTGCTAAATTTCCCTTCTCTGTTGGAGTGGAGTTAGCCTCAGACCCTCTGTAGCTTCGGCTCCAGAATCCCAGTGGCTGGCCCCGAGTTTCCCCAGGCACCTTCTGCCAAAGGCTCCAGGACAGGCCATTGTTCCCAGCTGCTGAGTAGAGCACGTTCTTCACATCTGGTCCCGTCCTGACTGGGCCAAGGGCTACTGCATGAGTGATCTCCTGTTTGATCTGGGCAAAGCTTGTTGCTGTTCAGGGCCCCAGCGGAAATCGTTCTTCTTGCGGGTGACCAGGTAGAGAGGGGCTCACAATCTGGCTGTACTCAGGAATGTGCATTCTCCAGAAACCTATGGTGCCTAGGAAAGCTTGTGTTTCTTTCTTGCTGGTTGGTGGTTGTACGGTGGAGTTTTCAGCACGTGTCACTTGCTCTTGTTCCTCTTCATCAGTGAGACCAAAGTTTTCTCCTTCAGGCCAATTTGTAACTATCTCCAAAAATCCCAGGGTGATTCAGCTTTCCAATACAGGCGCTGAGTGATGAGAGCAATCCACTTACTCCATGTGGTGCTGGTGGCGTGGTGGGTAGAGGGAACCTCTGCTTTGAACATCTATCCCAGCACTGGTGGTCGGGACACCAGGAGCAGGCTCTGAATCTTCAGGAGGAACAAAATCACCTCCGGGGGTTTCATTTTTGGGTGGGTGCGAAGGCAGTGTGACCTGCTGCTGTAGCAGCTTTTGGCTCAGGTACTGATCAGATGCTTCCTCTCCCAGAGTGTTTAAAATTTGTTCGTTCTTTGTTTATTCCCCTTAATCTAAAATAAAAGTCACAGAGCCTTCAAGTGCATGTTTTACTCTTTGTTTGAGCAACATAATAAAGAAAAACAATTGCAAAGGCAGGCGGCGCATTCCACTTCCAGGCTTTCAGGGGATTATTATCAATGGCAGGAGAGAAGAGAATTACAGCTTTGGAAACTCAGGGGGAAATACTGGGACAGCAGCTGCATTAAAGAGCTTCCCTCATCTGTAAGCTGCACTAATTATGTTCATTTAATACCAGACAGGAAAATATTGACAAACAATGCTGAAATTAAATGGAATTTCCAGCCATGGTGCAGCTGAACCTCTGCTGGAGCCTCTGGAGAGGGGCTGAACACTGGGGTTGGGCTGGGATGTGCTGCACCAGAGACAAGGACCTGCCAGGGAAAGGGCAGTTATTCCAAGGATGGAATGCCAGGAAAGGGCAGTCATTCCATGGATGGAATGCCATGGAGAGGGCGGTTATTCCAGTGGTGAACATGCCAGGGAAAAGTGTCTGGGCTCAGGCAGAGGGTTCCCTGTGGGCCCAGCGTGGCTCCACCACAGCCCCTTGTCCTGCAGTGAGAGCCCTCCCTCCCTCCTTCCCTCCCAGCACGTCCTTCCCAGCACAGCCCAGCTCCCTCTCACCCCTGTGGCTGTCCTGGGGCTCCAGGTGCTCCATCCAGGAGTTTTAGGGACATCAGGCTGAGTGTCTCACCAGGAATCTCTCCTCTCCTCTCCTCTCCTCTCTCCCTCTCCTCTCCCTCTCCTCTCCCTCTCCTCTCCCTCTCCTCTCCCTCTCCTCTCCCTCTCCTCTCCTCTCCTCTCCTCTCCTCTCCTCTCCTCTCCTCTCCTCTCCTCTCCTCTCCTCTCCTCTCCTCTCCTCTCCTCTCCTCTCCTCTCCTCTCCTCTCCTCTCCTCTCCTCTCCTCTCCTCTCCTCTCCTCTCCTCTCCTCTCCTCTCCTCTCCTCTCCTCTCCTCTCCTCTCCTCTCCTCTCCTCTCCTCTCCTCTCCTCTCCTCTCCTCTCCCCCATCAGTCCCCACATGGCTCAAAGCACCCAAATCCAGGAGAACCCAATGCTCTGATTCTCCTCTGCCAGAGGAGGATTAATCAAATCGATCTTCACTAATTGGTTCCCTCAAAAAGGACAGCCTGGAATGGTACCAGGTGTGGGGTCATTAATGGGGATCATCAGCTGGATGAGAGAGACCCTCAGTTAATAAGAAAATATCCTGGTTTTATGAGGGAGTGCAAGCTTTGATCCCATAACAGTGACACAGGATGTTCTGGAGGGCTGTCAAAGAGAACAGAACCTGGCTCATCAGGGCCTGTCACCAGCCAAGCTCCAGCCCAGCCTTTCCTGGAGAAAAGCTTTTGAGATGGAAAGCAAGCGAGCTCCCGGCAGCGCATCGATCCCACAGCCTGGGCCTGCCAGATAAACACTTCAGGAAAAGCTTCCAAAAAAATAATTTGGACATCCATTATCTCAGCCAGCCCAGCAGAGCACACAGCCCCGCACTCCCAGGGTGCTTCCAGAGGGGTTTGTGGCCTGAGCGGCAACGCTGCAAAGCCCAGATATGGGATTGGGAAGGGATAAAACAATGGAGCAGGGAGAAGAAGCAGCCTGTGGCTGCAGCAGGGTTGGATTTGAGGCTGGGGCACAATCCGAGTTGTGTTTATCCGCCCCATGGAGATCTGAGCTCTCCTTTGGCTCCTCTGAACAAACATGGTGGTTTTATCTTTTTTTACAGAAAATAAACCCAAGCACAAACCAGGGGATAATTCCTGGCAGTGCCCGCTCCTCCTCGCGGTGTGCCCATGGCCAGGCTGGTCCCCAGGCTGGGGCAGGCAGCTCTGGTCCCTCCCTGGGGACTCAATCCCAGCCCCCGTGTGCTCAGCTCTGGGAGCACAGGAACCTTTCTCCTGGCACCTCAACATTCCCCAAAAGCTGCTCAGAAATCTAACCCCAATGAGGTTTTACTGCCCCTCTAACACGGGGTGGGGTTGTTGGTCACTGCTGCTGCATGAAGGGGGGACAGACAGAGGGACAAACCCGTGACAGAGGGATTGAGGAAAGGGGGCTGCAGGTTTTGGAGAGATTCTCCTGTTCCTGTTTCCTGGGGGTGAGCAGCACAACTGGGGGGCACTAAGGGCAGCTCCCGCAGCCATTCCAGCTGTGCTGAAACTGGTCTGGGCCCTCCCAGGTGGAGGAGGAGAAAAGGGTTATGAGACATGGAAGCACCCAGGCATGAGGGGCCATGGAAATAATTTCGTTCCACCCCTGCCGTGGGCACCGTCCACTGTCCCAGGCTCCTCCCAGCTCCATCCAACCCGGCCTGGGACACTTCCAGGGATCCAGGGGCAGCCACAGCTGCTCTGGGAGAGCACCCAGAGATGCCTGAGGGCCGTGTCCCAGGCTGGCTGAGCAGGGAGCAGCAGAGCCTGGATGCAGCTGTGCCCAGAGAGCTGCAACTCCAACAGAAACAACTGCAAAATGGGGCTGGGAGCCACCTCTGGAGCGTTTCGGTGTCCCTTCACTGCCCCAGCCCTGCTCTGCCCTCATCAGCACAGCCCTGCAGGCTCTGTGTCTGAGCCGTGTCCCAGGCACAGGAGCGAATATTGCAGTGCCCTGATGAACCAGAGTTAAACTGAGCTCAGCTCAATTGAATCAAACCCATTTTCACTGGGAATGAGCCGCTAATATGGTTTAACCATCCTCTGGAGAAGTTAATTTGGATTAATTTCCCTGAAAACTCCCAAATAAGGGAGTCCTGCATCACCAGAGGCTTGGGGAGCATTGGCAAAGTGACCTCTCCATTAACCCAGCGTCACCATGTCCTGCACTGCTCCTTCTCCAGCAGTTTTCCCATTCTGTGGGACAACAGAACACCAGGAACATTAAACGGCTCTGCTCCAGCCACGCAGATGGATTTGAAATCGCCACACCAGACTAAAGAGGTCTGGTGCAACAAGTACCTTACCCATAATTGGAAATTCCTGTAATACTCCATTGACCGATTTCTTTATTGCCCTTTGATGAGGTTTAACACAGAAAACACCATCGGCCCCAGAGGCCAGGAGCTGGGCCCTGCGCTTTGTGCCTGCTGAGAGGGGCTGGATTCTCCAATTGAATTACAGTTATTGTTCTGCTTGTAGCATTTCTCACGCCTCCTGGTGACAGATGGCTCTGCAAATGACAGCAGATTTGTGTTTCATTAGGACACTTAGCCAGGAGATCGATATTGTCGCACGCACCTCTCGGAGAACGCGCTGAGCCCGCCGGGCTGCCAGGGCTCAATGGGATTTGGGGAGCGTGAGCTCTCCGGCAGACAGATGTTGTGTTTAGGAATAAAGCCTCATCGATTCCCAACCAGCCCTGCTGGAAACCGAGGAGCTCTGACTGGCACACTGCACCCCTTTCCTCTGCGTGGTGGCATTTTTTGGGCGCTGCCAGGGCAGAGCACCGAGGCACCTCCCGCTCCCCTCGCAGCCCGGGCACGGCTCTGGCTCCATTCGCCGTTGCCCTCTTGTGGTTCTGGAGCAACAGCTCAGTTGAAAACCTCCCCAGACCCCGACAATCCCTTGGAAATGACAGCCTAACTCACTGAAAATGGCTGTCGGTATCTTAGAGGAAACGCAAAATATTTCCAAAAGGCTTTGTTTAGTTTAACCCCTTCCCCCTCCCTCTCCCTGTTCCATCCTTCCCCTGCTCCATTGGCATCATCGATTCCATCCAGGAGTTTTACTCTGGAGTTCAGGCTGTATTGATGGTTTGGGTGCTAATGAGTCCTTCCAGTGTAGGCAGCAGTGCATAAAAAAATGTGTTTTAAACCTCCTCCTTATGGAGCATTGATTTGGTGTGATTAAAAGTGGGTATCAGGCTTAGTTATTCGCTGCTGGGTGCTCAGACATCATCACAGGAAACACTGGGAATGAAGTTCCTCAAAGTGCTGGTTGTGCTTGAAGGGTGAAAATGAGCACAGGGTTTGTGCCAGGCTCTGGGTTCACTGAGGGGAAAATTCCTGCAGCACATATTGCGGAATATCCTTCCCTGGGAGGGTGGGGAGGCCCTGGCACAGGTTCCCAGAGAAGTTGTGGCTGCCTCTGGATCCCTGGAAGTCTTCAAGGCCACGCTGGAATACCCTGGGACAGTGGAAGCTGTCCCTGCCCATGGCAGGGATGGAATGAAATGATCTTTTAAATCCTTGCGAGCCCAACAACTGTGAATCCATGAACCCAACCACTGTGATTCCGTAAACCCAGTCATTGTGATTCCATGAATCCAACCATTGTGATTCCATGAACCCAATCATTGTGATTCCATGAATCCAACCATTGTGGTTCCATGAACTCAACAACTGTGATTCCATGAACCTAATCATTGTGATTCCATGAATCCAACCATTGTGGTTCCATGAACCCAACAACTGTGATTCCATGAACCCAACCATTGTGATTCCATGAATCCAACCATTGTGGTTCCATGATTCCAACCGTTGTGATTCCATGAATTCATCCATTGTGGTTCCATGAATTCATCCATTGTGATTCCATGAATCCCAACCATTGTGATTCCATGAACCCAACCACTGTGATTCTGTAAACCCAGTCATTGTGATTCCATAAACTCAACCATTGTGGTTCCATGAACCCAACAACTGTGATTCCATGAACCCAACCATTGTGATTCCATGAATCCAACCGTTGTGATTCCATGAATTCATCCATTGTGGTTCCATGAATTCATCCATTGTGGTTCCATGAATTCATCCATTGTGATTCCATGAATCCAACCATTGTGATTCCATGAACCCAACCACTGTGGTTCCATGAATCCAACCATTGTGATTCCATGAACCCAACCATTGTGGTTCCATGAACCAAATCATTGTGATTCCATGAACCCAACCATTGTGGTTCCATGAACCCAACCACTGTGGTTCCATGAATCCAACCATTGTGATTCCATGAACCCAACCACTGTGGTTCCATGAATCCAACCATTGTGATTCCATGAACCCAACCATTGTGGTTCCATGAACCAAATCATTGTGATTCCATGAACCCAACCATTGTGATTCCATAAACTCAACCACTGTGGTTCCATAAACCCAATCATTGTGGTTCCATGGTCTCTGGGGAGGCAGGATGGGAATCCCAGGAAGGAGTTCCTGCTGTGCTGGAGGTGCTCTCCAGGGTATGGAGAACACCTAAAGCACTTTAAGGAATTTGGACCCAGCCCACCTCGTGTCTGTCTCAGCTGTCACTCAGGACACCCACAGACAGGGGCTTCACCCCAGTGCCGCTGTCACCACCCTGAGCCCTCCCTGACCTCACTGCTGTCACTCCTGATTCACAGCAGGGCCCCTGGGACCCAGTCCCAGGCCTCCCCTGCTCTGTGCATGCTCAGCTTCTTTGGCACTTCGAGAGGGGAAAAAATCTTATAAACCCTGTTTGATGTTGAGCAGCAGCTTCATGAATTGCAAAACCGCTTTAAAATCTGGGTATTACAGGAAAATCTGTTCTGGTTTGGCGCCTCTGTCACTAAAGCTCCTCACGTGCCCCTTGCCAAGGCAATTAAAGAGTGAGATCCTGAAATCATCAGGTCTGGGCCAGTTCCCACCCCTCTGAATATTTCATCTTCCAGAGCAATTTAGGAAGTTGGAGGGAAAGTCAGGAGTGGGGGGAGTGTGTTTTCCAGGGGAAAATGCCCAAAAAAGCCCAAGAAGCATCTCCTTTATGTTATAAATCTCCTCAGTTTAATTTCCTCTGCTTGGAGCATGGAGTGGAAGGAAAAACTTCAGCAAAGCCTTGAGGACAGAGAACTCCTGACCCATCCCTGCCTTGTCATCAGTCTCTGGTCCCAAAGTCCCCATTAGAGGCTGGACTTTGAAGAGCAATAAAGAATGTCAGGCTGATGAATCTATGCTATCAGCAGAGATCTCCTCTGCAGCGCACAGGATGATTGCCCAGCTTTATCCAGCTTTATTGTCCCTCTCTGGGCTGGCACCTGGGATTTCTCTGCTCCAGCTCGGAGACAAGAACCAGCGGATCCAGAGGAGCTCTGTGCCCAGCTCAGCTGTCACTCCAGCATAACAAATATGATTGGATAAATCCTCAAAGGTCAATGACCGACAAAATCAAAGCAGATTGCTAAGAAGGCGAGGAAAATATAAATGACTGCATTGACTCAGGGTAATAGAGACACCAGTGAATATCAAATCCTGGATGTCAAACTTCAGATTCTGCCACAAACCGATTTCAGGGTGTGGAGATGCACAGCAGCTGCTCCAAACACCTGGGCAGTGGCAGAGAAACATCTCAGCCAGGACGAGGACATGTATTTATTTCTATGTGTTTCTATGTTTTTGAGGTTTTTTTTTTCTGTATTGTATTTCTATGATCACTCTGAATTTCTGATGCTTCTGGAAAAGTGGAATTCTGCAGGAAAAGTCCCATTCTACCTCATGGTGAGAATGACCTGATCATTATCACTTCTATTTGTTCTTCAAGTCCCCAAACAATAGCCAGGACAATCAACAACGAAGGGTCCCTTTCTTCCTCCTGGCCTTTAACTCCCATAAACTGGGCATGCATTAATGTGGGGTGGGAAATCAGACTGATGTGATAAGGGGGGATCTTCTGACTGCCCACAATCCCTGACAGCAGGTCTGCTGAGGTGGAGGTCGGGCTGTGCTCCCAGGGAACGGGGCCAGGAGGAGAGGAAAGGGCCTCAGGCTTGGCCAGGGGAAGTGTAGGTTGGATATTGGGAACATTTCTCCACAGAAAAGGTTGTCCAGGCCTGGCACAGCTGCCCAGGGAAGTGGTGGAGTGGGATTTAAAAACCTGTGGATGTGGCACTTGGGGACACGGTCAGTGGTGGCCTTGGCAGTGTTAGAAATGGTTGGACTCAGTCTCAGAGGGCTTTCCCAAACCAGCTCACTCCAGGATAAGATTCCTGCTGAGTGTCCCCTTCAACTGGGACAGCACTGCCCTGAAGGAGTTCTCTGCTCTCCTCGCACATTGGGGAAGTGGCCTCCAAATGTGAATAAAATGCCTGGAAATGCCCAGGACTTGTGTTTGTTTTGCTGTGCCCACAGCAGGAGCTGCCTCTGCAAACCCGGGCAGGGCCTGGCTCTGCCTCAGGGCACAGGATGTGCCCGGGATGTGCCCGAAGTGCCAGAGCCAAGCTGGCAGTGCCGAGGCTCAGGGCTGGATCCGGCAGCACCTTTGGGATCTGCATCGGGAGCTTTTCCCTCTTCCCCAGCCTTTTCCACAGCGTCCCAGCCCGGCCCCGGAGCTGCTCTGCCCTGCCAGGGCTGTTTGAGGGCAGGGTTTTGTTTTTGTGCAGGCAGAGAGCTCACAGCAGCCCCTCAATATTCCCCGTTCACTTTTCCCAGAGCAATTCCAAGCAGGCGTTCCTTCATCCAATTTGTCCCCAAATATCCCCATTTCTGCTCCATACCTAGGCCTGGCCATGCTGGGGACTCTACTTGTGATTCACACCTTATATTTATATAATAACCTGTGTTTTAGCTGTATCTTTATGTATTATATTTCATAAGCATGGATATGCTACAAAACCAGGCCTTGTGGAGAGGTTAAAAAGCATTTTTGGGCCATTCTGAGGGATATTTAAGCAAAACCAGCTCTGCATCGACTGCCTGCAGCCCCTCAGGAGAGAAGAGTTTCCAGGAAAATTAGATTGGCAAGAATTGTGTAGGAAAATGCTGGATTTTGGGGCCTGTTCCCCATGTGAGCACAGCCCACGGCTGAGGGAGAGGAGAGGCCCAATTAGGTGAGTTAAGTACAATAACAGTGAAATGCTGCACACATTCCGCTGCAATAAAAATGATAATGATTCTACTGAAAAATATCATTACTTCACACTCATTTAATTCTGGAAATCTAAATTCACAAAGGAAACAAGAAGCCCTTTAATCTCAGGGTAGATAAATAGCCCAATTTTATTCCTAGTATTATTTTTTACTCGTTTCCAAGACATTTTATAAGACTTCAGAACACGAGAGCTTGGTTTAATTAACATTATCACATTAAAAAGCACAGCCAAAAAATTTCATGGCATTTTAATTGAAATATAATACTGTCTCACTTCATTTTTATTCTTTTTTTCTGCGTCGAGCACCATGATGAAAAACAGAGTCTGCACTGATTGCTGGCCTGGACGTGGTGGATTAGCAGAGAGGGGATATAAAAGCGGCCATTTGCTCGGCCTGAGCAGGGAGGAATATTCCCATTTCCTTTGTTCCCACCCTGAAACGACGGCTCTGCCTCCGCAGGTGCTGCCAATTCCATGCAAATATTTTTTTGGATGGAGGTTTGTGCACCTGCTGCCCAGGATAAAGAGGCAGCTCTGTGCTCCAACAAACGCCTCCAGCACAGCACCTTGGAACGTGCCACGTCCTGGCCTTTGGCAACAGGGATCCAGCTGGGAGCCTGTGCTGAAAAATGCCAATATTCCCCTTCTTCAGAACTCTGGGAATGCTGCTGGCATCTCAGGGGAAGGAGCAGAGCTGGAAGGGCAGGGAAACCATGGAGTGGGGCCTGTCCCAGCTGTTGGAATGTGGCAGGAGGTTGTTTGGCACGGGATTTGGGAAGGAGCAGGGCTCAGAGGGTCCCAGACCTTCCCTCTCCTGTGCCAGCCCCGGGAATGAGAGCTGACATTCCCATTTGCAACGCTGAGGGAATCGGTGGGATGAGATTTTCCAGGCTGCCTCTGGGGTTTGGACACCACAATCTTATCAGGCTGAGCAGGAGCTGCGTGTCACTCTCCCTCTGGCAGGAAAAACGGGAGTTACCCCTCTGGGGTTTGCTCAGGCCCGATCTGAGGCACCTTCCCAGGGCAGGGAATGGAGCTGGGAAGGGTCTGGAGAGGCTGAGGGAGCTAGGAAGGGGCTGGAGAATTCCTGAGGGAGCTGGGAAGAGGCTGAGCCTGGAGAAAAGGAGGCTCAGGGGCCCTTGTGGCTCTGCACAACTCCTGACAGGAGGGGACAGTTCCTTTCCCAGCTGTAGTTCTGTACTCAGTCCTTGGGAAACAGAATTCCAAATGGAGACTTTCAGTCCCTGGTTTACCAGCTGGCAGAATTCCTCCACTGGATTTCCCTGAGGCTGTGGGCAGCATTTGGAATTTGCAGTGGGATCCCTGATGGCCAGAATGTTTCTGCTCAGTGTCCTGTCACCAAAAGCTGCTGTGCTGCTGCAGCCAGCTTCTCCTAGGGAATCACACTGGGCTGGAGGATGGGGGCGGTTCCTGCAGCTGGAGAGGGAGAAAGTGCTGGAAAGAGAGAGAGATGGCAGAAAAAAAAAGAAATTGCAAAATTATGTGTCAAGAAAATAGCCTGAGTTTGTTCTTCAGCAGAAAGAAAAGAGAATTTGAAACCTCTGTGGAACAAAGTCAGGGTTCATTTCTTTCCTCTGGAAAGAACCTGGAGAGCTCCACTGAGAGCACTTCCCCACCTGATGCTTTAATCCATCCTTACCCTTGACACAATTTCTTTTCCCAGCCATCCATAGCAGAAATCTTCCAGCAAATAATAACATTTTCTATACTGGATCGATACTATTGGCTTGTGCTCATTGATCTGAATAAGTAAACTGCCTTACAGGAGCACCGGGACTTTGACTGGAATCTAATTATAAGAGTTTTGTGTGGTGTATATATATATATATATATATATATATAAAATGATACATTTTTCTGTATTTGTGTGTGGCCCACACAGTTCCTGAGGAACTGAGGGCCTTAAAGAAGCACATTTGGGAGGTCAGTGCTGCTCTCCAGACCTGTTCATGAGTAAGGTGACCTTACCCATGTCTGGCTGGCACGGGGATGGGCTGCGTCCTTTCCTTGGGATACAAAAAGCATCTTTAATGAATTGCTTGGGAGTGTTTTGCACCATGCATTAGCAATGATACCCTGATAACTGCGCTTATAAATTTATATTTCTGTCTCAGAGCTCTCAAGTTCTTGGCAATCACAAGAAAGGACAGATCTGAAGGCCCAACTTCAATTCTCCTTTTTGTTCCTGCCCGTCCTAAATCAATAGAGATATAAAAGTTGGAGATGAAAACAAATCATGGCCATGCTGCAGCTTTCAGGGGGAAGCACGGGCTACAAGCAAACAAATCAATAAAACCTCGTATTCTTGGACCTGGACTTGGGTTTGGTCAATAAATGCTCAGTGTTCTGCAGTTTTTCACAGCAGCCTGCAGGTCTCTGCCAGGGCCTGAGCTGGGAATTTGGGCAGGGGATGAGATGGGAGTTCCACTTTTAACTGTATTTCTCAAATTTAATGTGGTTTGCTTCTGACTAGAGAATTTTTGTCTCCCCAGCAGGTGGGAGCAGCCAGAGCCCAATGCCAGCACAGCCTCCTGCAGCTTCCTTAGTGCAGTTTGTTCCTCTGAAACAGGATTTCCCTGGTAAGTGTGTCCTGCGTAGTTTCAGCTGGGAAGGGTCATTGATTTCAGCAGGCAAACAGAACACAAAGCAGGTTTGAAGGCACAAATGGGAGCAGGTGAATTTGCTTCAATCCCATTGAAACCTGTCTTTAATGCTCAGACCCCAGTGAAGAAAAACAAATCTTCATAAATGCTCAGCAAAACCTCACCTCAGAATTCAGACCCAGGATGGGAGAGACGGCTTTGGTCTCTGCAAGAAGGAGACAGAGCTGATCAGGAATCCAGGCACAATTCAGATGGAATTTTCTTAATGAATAATAAACAAAAAATAACAAACACAGGAGGGGCTGCTGGAGGTGCAGAAGGTGTTAAAGGTCGGCGTGCCTGATGCTGGAAAATTCACACTGACGGGGGGAAAGAAAAGGTGTTTTTACAGGATTCCCTTGTGCTCCTCGTACAGCTCTGGAGGGTCTGGGGGTGGCAGGGCCTGTGTTCCTTACAGCGGGGCCAGCCCAGGGCACTCCTCAACCCAAACCCAGCTGGGCACTCGTGGGCACGCGATCACACAGCCTGGCCCAGCAGGCACTGGGTTTAATCCGTGGATTTCACTCCCGAGCTGTGATGGCCTGACTGGGAATTCACTCCCTCGCCGGGACAGGGGAGTGGGAGCTCAGCTGGAGTCGATCAGCTCCTGCCACTGCCACCATTACCACTCACAGAGCCCCTGAGTGTCCCCAGCCCTGCCCAGCCTGGGCCAGCGTGGCAGAGCCGCCTCTCTCCCTTGGGTGCTCCCCTGGAACCGCTGCCCTCGTGAAATCTGTCCCAGTTCCTCCCAGTGACATCTTCATTCTGCTGGCCAGGCCTCCCCCAGCAGCACAAGGAGCTGTCTGTCACGCCAGGAGTCAGCAGGGCAGAGGATCCTCCCCGCTGCCACAAACAGCACGCAGAGCTCTCACACTGGTTTCCCTTCCACGTGGAATATTCAAACCTGTCTGGGCAGGGCAGAGACAGAGATTATCTCAGAGTTAATAAAGGGAGGGGGCTCACATGGACACAATCTGTCCAGCTGCCACACAGCCTCTGCTGCTCCCGAGTGACCTGATGGGATGAGCGATTCCACGGGGAGGGGAATGGCAGGAGAGGATTCCCCCACCCCAGATTTCCCTGCCAGGGTTGTGGTGGAGCTTTGCTAAGCTCCAGGGGTGCCTTAAAGCTGTGCCTACACTAGGGTGGGAGAACCACTGAGCTCAGCTCAGCTGGTATTGGGGTCACTTCAGTGCAGAGACTGGACATGACCTCTCTGGAGCCAGGCTGGGAGAGCTGGGGCTGCTCCCCTGGAGAGGAGAAGGCTCCAGGGAGAGCTGCGAGCCCCTGGCAGGGCCTAAAGGGGCTCCAGGAGAGCTGCAGAGGGACTGGGGACAAGGGCTGGAGGGACAGGACACAGGGAATGGCTTCCAGTGCCAGAGGGCAGCGCTGCATGGGAGATTGGCAATCAGGAATTGTTCCCTGGGAGGGTGGGCAGGGGCTGGCATGGAATTCCCAGAGCAGCTGTGGCTGCCCCTGGATCCCTGGCAGTGCCCAAGGCCAGGCTGGACACTGGGGCAGTGGAGGGGAGGTGTCCCTGCCAGGGCAGGGGTGGCACAAACACAAATCTGAGCCAGTCCTGCTGTGCCTCAGCTGCCTCCAGGCCCTGTGACCCCTCCTGCCTGCAAAGCCCCGGCCAGCCCCAGCAGAGTTTGGGGCACAGCACAAATCCTGGTGTTTGGGGGTTCCCCAGCCAGCCAGTCTGGTTGAGGGAGGCAGAGCACAGAGCAAGGAATGCCTGGGCAAATCTGAAAGGATCCCTGCGTGTCCTGTGTGCCTGGGACACCCCAAATAGACCACAGGAGCCTTTGTCCCTGTTCACTGCCCCCTCAGCCACATTGATTAAGCTCAGTGCTTGTTCCTGCAGTTGTTTATGATTTTTATGAACTGCAAATTTGCAGCTAATCACTCAAACTGCCCAAATCCCCTCAGTCAGACAAACACTTTGGATTTATTGTGCTTGCACATTTTCAACTGGTTATTTGATTCATATTTCCCCTAATGTTTTCAAAGCTTCATTTTTATTTTTCAAATTAATGAGAGCTGACAAGAATCACCCCACCCTTTGCTGTACCCACGGTGATTGATGCGTTTGTTGAAGGCACAAGCCTTTCACATCCCTCGGAAAATTCCAGAGTCTGTGCAGCAACAGTTGGATTTTCTTCTGGGAGGGTCACTGTTGAGAGACCTGGATATGTGAATCCACCAAAACATGGGGAATACCCAGTTCCCAAGGCACACAGCATCTCTCTAAGTGTCCTTTACCCTTTATTAATTGGGAAGCCAAAGGAAGCAGCTCCATTCCCAGGCTGGGAATTGATCCCCCTCTCACCCTGAGCAAGTGCAGAGCTCCTTGGGAGAGTTTTTATTCTCCCTGACAAGCACTGGTAGAACATTAAAGTGAAGTCCAACAAAGCACTCAGAAAATAAACTGAATTAATCTCCTCTCCTTTTAGGTTCTGAACAGGGAGCATGGCTCCATCTGCCAGACATTCCTCTGGAACCACAGAACCAGAGAACATTTTAGGGTAGAAAAGACCTCCAGGATCATCAAGTCCAAGCTTTGACCAACCCCACCTTGACCATCAGCCAGTGTCCCTTCCAAAGGAGGCGATTCTGCCCCAGCTGAGCTTGGCTGAAATGGCAACAGCTCCTCCTGGGGGAGCTCATTCCTCCCCTCTGGCTTCACAAAGATTTGGCGGTGGTGAGCTCACCTTTGCACACCTAAAAATAAATCCATACTTAGTGCAGGGGTGCCCCCGTCAGAGGAAGGTATTTTATATATCCAGGCAGATGGAGCTTTGTGCAGGGCAGGAGCAGGGAACTCACCAGCTGATGGGAGCATGGCAAGGAGGGAATGTGGCGGTCCCTGTGTTCCTGGATAACCCCTCCTGCACATTCCTGCTGCTCTGGGGCTTCCCAGAGGCATTCCTTCCCTCCTATAAAACCAGAACAGTAAAAATTGGAACTTTCCACTCCCTGGAGCTGAGCTTTGCTGTTCCTGGCTCCATCCCTGCACCAAACCTGGTGTGGGCAGGGCAGGGTGCAGAAAAGCGCTCCAGGTGTGCTGGGAGTGAGGAGGAGGCTGCTGCTCCAGAGCTCTGCTCATTCCCTGCCTGATCCCAGTGCTGGATGGGCCCTGAGCAGCCACGGGTGACTTTGAGCAGGGAAACAGGATCCTCGTGGATGGCTCAGTGATTTATGGGCTGGGGAGCAGGCCAGGGGAGATGGATCAGCCGGGGATAAATCAGTTTGGAGCTTTCCATCACCCCCTCAGCGCTGAAAGCGCGGCGCTGCTGATTTGTGGCGATATTATCCTGCCATGATTCATCCCCAATTCCCGGCCCTTCCACTGCCCTCCCAGAGCTGCAGCAGGGTCTGGGCAGCCTTTGGCTCCTGGCTTGGGACACCCCAAATCCAGCTTTGTTTCTCCTGGGCCCTGCCTGCCCCCTCATCCTGCCTCTCCTGTGTGCTCTCCTTGGCAAGCACAGGGACCAGGAACAGCCAGATTTCCCTTCCCTGCGCTCCATGAGGTGCCTCCGTGGCCATTCCCAGCCTGTTTGGGGCCCTCTGAAGGGCACCACGGACTTCTGGTCTCTCAGCTCCTGCCAGCTCGTCTTCACAGACACAGAGCTTTTCAAGAGCTGCTTGCAGACTTTGAGAATGTAACAAATGTGAGGAGAATGGAGTTAATTTCAACAGAAATCATTCGGTGGCAGTTTCAGAGCTGGGAATGGAGTCCGTACCCCCGGTGGGTGTCGGCTCATCCAGACTGGACTGGTTTTCTGGGACGAAATGAGTGTGGAGTGTGCTGGTGTCAACACAGAACTCCACAATGGATTGGACTGGAAAAGCTTAAATCCCACCCAGAGCCACCCCTGCCCTGGCAGGGACACCTCCCACTGCCCCAGTGTCCAGCCTGGCCTTGGGCACTGCCAGGGATCCAGGGGCAGCCACAGCTGCTCTGGGAATTCCATCCCAGCCCCTGCCCACCCTCCCAGGGAACAATTCCTGATTGCCAGTCTCCCATGCAGCGCTGCCCTCTGGCACTGGAAGCCATTCCCTGTGTCCTGTCCCTCCAGCCCTTTGGAAATTGCCCCTCTCCATCTTCCCTGTCAGCTCCTTCAGGTCCTGGAAGGTCACAGTCAGTCACCCTGGTCTGTTTTCCAGGCTGAGCATTCCCAGATCTCCCAGCTGCTCCATCCCTCTGCTCATCCTGGAGCCTCCTCTGGACTCTCTCCAGCAGCTCCAGGTCCTCGTGAGGTTGAAGTTCCCAGGGCTGGGGAGTTCTGCAGGTGGGGTCTCACCTGAGCTCAGGGGCAGAATCCCAATCCCTTTCCTGCTGCCCACTGGGATCAGGGCATGGGGGATGTTATTCCTTGTCTGTTTTATTCTCAGCCCAGCTCCTCCAGCACAGCCAGGAGCCCTGTGGAATGGGACAACGCTCCCAGCATCCCAAACAGCAAAAGCTCCCATGGAATGCTGGGGTTTCACTGAAATAATGAATTTTTTAACTTTGCTCTTATGGGAAGATGTCATTTTTAATCAAAGGTTTCAGTCCTTCCCCAGATAATGCCAGAGCCAAGACTTTAATTTTCAGGAAAATTTGGAAATTGGGGATGAAATTACTGTTTCCATTTCAAAATTATTTCTTAAATTCTCTCTTCCGTCTTTCTAACTAAATCAAATTTTTTAAAATCAAATTACACGGCTCAGAAAATGACAGCAAATTAACCCTCAGGAAGCTTCTGCTCAAGTTACTTTCCCTCTTGTTTTAGGGACCACAGAAAAATGTACACTGACATTTTAAATCTCAGCTAAATGAAAACTGGCACTTGGGTTTGAGGTATTGACTGGAATATTTCCCCTGAGCCCAGAACTACCCCGTGGCTTTCTCTGCTCGCTCTCAGAACAGCTCTAACCCCACATTTGTGCACAGGAAAGTGAAGCACAGAACCCTCACACAAGGTGCTGAACTGGCAGAGCTGACAGGAGCCACGTCTGGAGCTCCCACCCCAAATCCCCCCCTGGCTCAGAGCGTTCCTGAGCTTTGTTCCCGAGATTTCCCCTCCCTCTGGAGCCCTTCCTGCGCAGGAATTGCCAGGGTGCAGGTGGAACTTGTCGAGCCTGAGATATCCCACGGCTCTGCTGGCGGACGGCAGAGGAATCCCTGGTGCTCCAGGTTGGTGTCCCTGACCACGTGTGAGGGACACTGGGGTGACATCAGGCTGGCACTGCTCACTCGTGGGGCCCCCAGGGCTCCGTCCTTGGCCTGTGCTCCTCAACATCCCACAAATAAGCTGGACATGGGACTGGGAGGACACTGAGCAGGTTCACAGACCTGGGAGATGTTGGGTCCTTCGGGGGCAGAGAGACCTCAACAAATCAGAGATGGGAAATCACCGATCGTGTGGAGGAGTCCGAGGAAATTCTGGATTCTGCACCTGGGATGGGACATCCTGGACACGCACAGAGTGGGCGGTGAGGGGCTGGGAAAGTGGCACCTGCAAACGGATCCTGGTTGATGGCATCCCAGAATGATCCAGAATGCTGCCAGCTCCTGCAGAGGATCAGGGAATCCTGGAATGGTTTGAATTGGAAGGGACCTCAAAGCATATCCAGTGCTACCCCTGCCATTCCCTGTGTCCTGTCCCTCCTTGTCCCCAGTCCCTCTGCAGCTCTCCTGGAGCCCCTTTAGGCCCTGCCAGGGGCTCGCAGCTCTCCCTGGAGCCTTCTCCTCTCCAGGGGAGCACCCCCAGCTCTCCCAGCCTGGCTCCAGAGGGGCTCCAGCCCTGGAGCAGCTCCAGAGCCTCCTCTGGGCTCTCTCCTGCAGCTCCGGGTGCTGCTGATGTTGAAATCCCCAGACCTGCTGCAGCTCTGCAGGTGGGAATACATTCAATATATCCTGATGCACAAACTCTGTCTCAAACAGGACAGCTCCTGCTTTCTCTCCAGTCTTATTCAATGGAAAGAAGGAATTTTGGATGGAAGAACTCTCTGTTTATTCAGGAAACAATAATTTCCTCTGTAGTTATCTCTCCCCCAAGGCTTCTGAAGCACCCAGGTGACTCTGGAGCAGATTTTTCATCTCCCTGCCCAGCACAGGCCCCATGCTCACAAACCCCAAGTGTGGCAGTTTTGCACTTAAAAACTCCTGTGAAAAATCTCCATATAAATCTATGAACTAAATATATAAATTTCCAGTCATGCAAAAAACACATTCCCTAATTCCTACATAAAAAAGCAGTGCATTGTAACAGTTTTATTATAATGGGAACTTGAGGATGCTTCTTGTTTATGGGCTGCAATAACCACATCATAGACAAAATAAATCCTAAAAGGCGGTGCTGGAGTGCTCAGTGCTGGAGTTTGTCATCTGGGGAGGGAGTTATTTCAAGTCAGCCACAAACACACTCATCATCCAGTTGTTATGATTATGATGATGCTTTTAATTAAAACGTTAAAGGAGAAATAGGAAAAACTGTGGAAAAACACGTGGGGGAAGGTGCAGGAAGAACGACACAATTTTGGTCCTTCCTTTTCCTGTGTGTTCCTATTTCCCCCAAAATGTTTTCCAGACATTCTCCTTTCTTTCCTTCCTATTTCCTTCTTTCCAAGGAACGAATCCATGTCTGTGAGACACCAGTGCTGCTCTCCAGGAACTGAAAGGGCTGCAACTGAAGCTCAAGTGTTAGGGCAGGGTTAGGTGGGGTTTTGGAGAGGAAATGTTCTCTGGGAGGTTGGGGAGGCCCTGGCAGGTGGGCGTTGTGGCTGCCCCATCCCTGGCAGTGTCCAAGGCCAGGCTGGAGCACCCTGGGATGGTGGAAGGTGTCCCTGCCATGGCAGGGGTGGAATGGGATGGGATTTAAGGTCCCTCCAACCCAGTCCAGTCTGGGATTCTCTGGTCCCTGTTCACTGACAGCAGCTGTGGCTGACGGAGCTGATGAGTTCCAGTGATCAAACTGTGAGGGACGCATCTGGGTGGCTGCTGGAAAGAGAGATTTCCCTCTGGCTTCGCATTCCAATCTCTCCCATCTCCATAAACAGCAGAGCTCCTGAGACAGGCGCAGGCCCAGCTTTATTTCCCCACAGCTGAAGGGGCAGAGCGGCAGAGCGAGTTCCTGGCAGTGCTCACGATGTCACCAGGGGCTGCAAAACACCAACAACCCGGCCCAGAATGAAACGGGAGCTGCAAAAGGGGCTGGATTAACTCAGGAGCTGGGCTCAGGACACGGCGGTGTAATTAGCTGCACCAGGGAGAGGGTTGGGCTGGAGATTGGGAGGAATTTCTTCCCAGGAAGGGTGGCTGGGCATTGGCAGGGGCTGCCCAGCGAGGTTTGGAGCCCTGGAGTGTTTAAGGAAGGCCTGGATGTGGCACTCAGTGCCATGGGCTGATGTCAGGGGGGTGTTGGGTCACAGGCTGGACACGATGATCCCAAAGGTCCATTCCAACCCCGATAATTCTGGGATTCTGGGTCACTCACCTTTCCAGAGGGGCCATTCCATGGTGCCTGGCAAGGGGAGCCTCTGGGGCATTCCAGGCTCGGCTCACAAGGATCTGAGCGAGATCCTTGAGGAGAGAATATTCATTTATTTTTATTGCAGCTGAAGCTTCAGTTGTGCAGACCCCTCCGAGGAATTTCCCCCTTGGCTCATCCCCTGGATTCCTGCTCCTGCTCCTTCAGCAGAATAACCTGATCCTGCTTTGCACGGAGCTGCCTCAGAGTTTGTCAGCTCTGTTCTACCTCAGGAATTTTCCAGCCAAAGGAGCTGTTACCGACACCTTGTTCCCGTCCTGCTTCACAGCAGCGGGACCTGCACCAGGGCTGTCTCCAGCCAGGCAAATAATTCCCAGGGCCCGAGGGAGATGGTCCAACCCCCAGCTGGGAGGGAGAGCTGCAACTTGAGGGCTTTTAACCCGTTTCCAACCAGGAGCTGCACTGGTTGGTTGCAGCTCTCCTTTCTAAGCTGAACCTGCTGGATTAGCTTCGCCTTTTATAAGATCTCGCCTCATAATAAATAATAAATGAATAAAGACACGAAACAAACACGCTTGGGCTGGGTGTTTTTCTCTGTGAGGGTGGTGGGGAGGCCATGGAATGAAATTCCCAGAGCAGCTGTGGCTGCCCCTGGATCCCTGGCAGTGCCCAAGGCCAGGCTGGACACTGGGGCAGTGGCAGGTGTCCCTGCCAGGGCAGGGGTGGCACTGGGTGGGATTTATGGTCATTTACAGCCTGAAACATTCCAGGATTCCCTGATTATCAATTAGGATTTTAATTAGAATTTTTTTAGAATGTTTGCTCCTTTCTTGTCCAGGGTCACGCATTCTTTAACCCTGTGGAGGTGAAATTAATGAAAAGGAGCTGAGGCAGAGAATGGGATAGAACAGAACAATCCCAAATCCAATGGCTGAGGAACCACAGCCAGAAAATGCCACATAAATTAGGTTCAGTCCAGCATAAAACACATTTAAAGCCATGTTAAAACTGCATTTTTAAGCACTGCTCATCCAGGACAGGCTGCAGTAGCAGTGGATAAACCACTCGTTCCTACATTTCAACAATCTTTAACTTCTCTGTGATCCCACAGCGGTGTTTTGGGAGGAGGGGAAGGTTGCAGGGAAGACAAGGATGATTCAGAGACTGGGAGGCCTGGAGGGCTCAGCCCTGTGTTAGCAGCGAGCAGCAGAGAGAGGAGTTTGTACAAGGAGGATGATGGGTCACTGGCTTTGGCTTCAGAGATTTGAGAAGCAGCAACAACAATGATAACAAAAAAATAGCCTGAGGTTCTGACCTTTGTGGAACAGAGAATTCAGCTCTGCCTCAGCCAGGCTGGGATTTAATAAAACATCGGCTGGAGCACAGATCCAGGACACGCGTGAGCCGTGAGCAGAGTTCTGTTTGTTGTCCAAGTCTGAGCAGGACCTGGAGCTCCACGGGCTGAGCTTGGTTTGTGTCCCTCAGCTGAGGGTCAGCAGCAGGAGCTCATCCCAGTGTTCCTCTTGGCTTGGAGATAAACTAAAATAAAACAAAACCACTCTGCTGGAGAAGACAGAGAGAGCCTCACCCCAGCGCTGTGCCAGGTGCATGTGAAACTGGGGGCCAGCATAAAATGTGTCATCTCCTGGCTGGAAAAATATCCCTGTTCTTATTTCTAAGTCAGTGTCTCCAATGCAATTGCTGCTGTTATTTATCTTGTAAACATCTTCTCCAATCCACCCCTGTCAGCTCCCATTATTCTCCTACAAGCCTCCTGATAATGATCCATATCATCATCCCCCGCTCCTCATCTCTCTGTGTCCAGGGAAGTCACAGCTTTCCTCTGCACAACATCAGCTTCTCACAGCCCTCCCAGAGCAACGAAAAAATTATACAGGTGACCAGACAGCAGAAGGTGAAGAAGAAAAATATGAAATGCCATGGAAAGATCCAATAAAAGGAAAAATAAACTCATCATTTACTGTGAGGTTGGGAAGGGACTGGAACTGTGCCCAGAGAAGCTGTGACTGGCCCTGGATCCCTGGAAGTGTCCAAGGCCAGGCTGGACAGGGTTTGGAGCAGCCTGGGACAGTGGGAGGTGTCCCTGTCTGTGGCAGGGGTGGCACTGGGTGGCTTTAAAGTTCCCTCCAAACCATCCTGTGATTCTGTGATTTGTTAAAGCAGATTTTGGGATGGATTTTTTATGTGTTCAGGAGCTGGAGCTGCCCCTCCAGCCTCTGAATGCATCCAGAATTCATCCCAAACTTCATCCTTACATCTCTTACCCCGTGGGGCTGGGGAGGCCACTGGGCTGGAAGTGTTTCTCTCACGCTGCTGCTCAAGCTGGGTTTCAAACAGGGCGGCCCTGCTGGTCCCTGCTGTGAGGATGATGAATTAGCATCCAAAATCCATCCAAAATCCATCCAAAGTACAGCAGTGGCTGAGCAGGCTGATGAACAGCCCACCAGGGCTCTTTTCTCAGTGCTTTTGGACATCACACCCCACTGCTGAACAACTGTCCCGAATTTTAAACTCCATTTCACCCAAGCCAGGGAGCTTTTTGTGCAGACCAGACCAAAACGAGAGCCGTTAATGAAGCAAACCAGCAGTGAAGGCAGCAGTGATGCCAGCATTCCTCCCAATCCCCACGGATATGGTTGGAAAAAGCACACAGAACAGGGGCAGAAGGTCTGAATGGTCAGAAGCAACTGCTCAGCTCCCGTTTAATCACCTCAAATGATCTCGGAGTGAAGCACAGAGAAGGAGCAGGAAGTTTCTCTGCTAATTCCTGGGATGAGAGGCAGCAGGAGGGGATTTATCACCCTGTGAGCACCAAATGGGAACGAATGAAGGAATGAATGAAGGAATGAATGAAGGAATGAATGCAGGGCAGCTTGTCCAGAGCTCGGTGCAGAGGAGGAGACAGAGCAGCAAAGCTGTTGTTAATCTGGAGCTCAGCTCGGAGCCACAGGCACCGCCAGCGTGGCACTGCCACTTGGCTGCCCACCAAAGGAAATCGGCATTAAAGAGGAGCTCTTTTCCTGATGGATGCATTCCTGAGAATGGAGAGTCATAAAAGAGAAAAATAGACTGGTTGTGCTCTGGTAGCAACAACCTGAGCAGTCATTATCATCCGCTGCCCCTGTGGATCAGGATTCTGTGTCTGTGCGAGGCACTTTCCACAGTAATTTATCAGCACGTGGATTTATGGACTCCACAAATGCTGTCTGGGGTGTTGTTTTCCCCTCCAGTTCCCCAGAAATGCCTCTATTTAGGTTTTGGCAGGATTGCTGCTCCTCTGTGGCTCTGGTGGGTGGGAGGAGTGGCCCGGGCTGCCAGCAGGGCAAGGGAACGCTGAGCCCAGGGGTGGCAGTGGCTCTCAGGGGCTCCTGCTGCTGGCCTTGTCTCCAAGGTGTCCCAAAGGATCCCCTCCCATCTCTGTTCTCGTTTCCAGGGCTGGAAATTCCTGTAGGCAAAGACCTTCTCCCACGCCTGCATTCCCTGGTACCTCCACAGCTCCGTTTCTAATTCACAGAACGCCAGAGTGGTTTGGGTTGGAAAGGACCTGGAAGCTCCTCCAGTGCCACCCCTGCCCTGGCAGGGACAGCTCCCACTGCCCCAGTGTCCAGCCTGGCCTTGGGCACTGCCAGGGATCCAGGGGCAGCCACAGCTGCTCTGGGAATTCCATCCCAGCCCCTGCCCACCCTCCCAGGGAACAATTCCTGATTGCCAATCTCCCATGCAGCGCTGCCCTCTGGCACTGGAAGCCATTCCCTGTGTCCTGTCCCTCCAGCCCTTGGAAAGACTCTCTCTCCATCTTTCTTCTAGCTCCTTCAGGTCCTGGAAGAGGCAATCAGGTCACCCTGGAGCCTTCTCTTCTCCAGGCTGAACAATCCCAGCTCTCCCAGCAGAGCTGCTCCATCCCTTGGATCACCCTGGAGCCTTCTCTGGACTCTCTCCAGCAGCTCCACGTCCTCCCTGTGCTGGGGTAGCTCTGCAGGTCTCACCTGAGCACAGGGGCAGTGCCCCAATCCCTTTCCTGCTCCCCACACCGTGGGATCTGCCCAGGGCTGGAATATTTTAAGCCTGGAGTGTGGTCAGCACTGAAGCTTTTCCCAACGGACGCATTCCTGGCTCCTCCTGAAACACACGGTCCGTTCATTTCCACACCCAGACAAGGTCCCTGGGACATTCTGTGATCTTGAACAAAGTGGGTAACAAAGTGTGCCCAGGCCCCCTGGCACGGCCGGGCTCCCTGGCCTCAGCTCCGTGCCAGGCTGCTGCAGCTGCCCTTGCCCAGCTCTGGTGACGGCATCGGCTCCAGCACAGGTGGAAACTGCAAACACAGGCAGAAGCCACAGGAAACAGAAGGGAGATGAAAAGCAATGTTTGTGCAACGGAGATGCACAAAAACAATGGGAAGTGAACATTGTTTTGATGCTTCAACAAGAACGTTCTGGAGAAAGACTTTTTTTTTTTTCCCGGATATTGAAGGGAAGGAGCTGAAATCACTGGAAATAATCCAGCTCCCCCTGACAGTGTGAATAAAAACCTCATATGTACAATGTGTGCTTTGTACAGATGGCAGCGTGAGGAGAGATCAGAGACTTGAAGAACAAAAATATCTGCCCAAAATCACCTGATTCTGGGTGTTTTTCCCAGCTCCATGTCCCTTTCAGCCCTTTTTGCTCCCATGGGATGCTTTTCACTGGTGAACTCCAGTGCAGAACAGTGTGGGTGTGACAGCGCAGAGGTTTCTTATCCCCTCTGTGCACTCACAGGCAAGTGAAATTAATTCCTTCCTTTGCCATTCCCAGAGAATTCTTCATCCTTAAGTTAATTCTGAGTGCATTTTGAATCAAGGCTGCGGGTAGATTAGGTAAAAAATTAAAGTTAAGCTGTGCAGAAGGGACATTTACATGCAGCAGTGTTACAAGTGGGCAGATATATTTCAAAAATTAATTGTATCATAAATTAATAAGTTAATTAATGACCATGCTTAACATTCTGCTTTCAACACGTGTGATGGTTGTGCATTTTTTTACAAGGAACTTATAAACTCTTTGGCCGTTTGAGAGCCTGTGATGAAGGACAGATAGCTCAGGCTGGAGAACCAAACGTGGGGAATTTTTATGGGCCTCAAATCTCATCGGCCTCTCCTGTAGCCAGTGCTCTGTCCCCGCACCGGGCGGACGCTGGCCCCTGGCTGGCTCAGATCTGCACAGCCACCAGGATGTTCCCAGTCCGGATGGGCACGCAGGTGACCTTCACCTGCTGGCTCGGCTTCTCAGCAGCAGCTGGACTAAATAGTGTCGTGACAGCAGTGGCAGTAGAAAAGGCTGGCTCTCAGCTTAGCAGGTTAAAAGATGTTTATTCAGGCCTAACTGTGGTAGCGCCACAGCTGGCCCAAAACCGCAGGCCAGAGAGGGACCAGAGAGCAGCTAGAGAGAGTTTGAATCTCCCTCCCTTCATCTTATAAGAGGGGGAGGGATCCAGGGGGGGTTACAACAAGGCAACGAATCAGGGGATTCAGGGGGTAACAAGGTGTGCCCACCCCCAAGCCTCGGACCACTGAAATCAAGGGCCAAAGGAATTCCCCCCAGGGGACCTATCACCTGAAGCCCTCCCCGTATGATTGCTCGATCTTGGGGAAGGGTCCCAAAGTGACAGACAGGCTGCCCCAGAGCGAGGGGGGGCAGAGGGGATGGTCCAGGTCAGGTGAGGGGTGGGAGGACTGACACAAAACACCTTATTATACAGAAAACACAAAAGGGTTACAGAACTGGGGATACAGTGAAATGAACCATAACATAAAACTTCTTATAAAAACCTAATAAAACAGTTCTCGCACCGCCACAGGCCTCAGATCTCATGGTCCTCAAACAACTGGGAGAGACAAAAAGATTTTTTCTAAAATACACGTTTCTGGTCAAATGAGCAGTGCAGTTTAACAAACCTGGTTGCAGACAAGGGCTTGTGCTGTGTCCCTAAATCTCAGCCTTTCCGTGCCATTTCCTTGCATTCCAGCATTCTCCAACAATTCCTCATTAAATTTTAATCCCCTCTTCCTGCAGGTGAATCATTTATGGCAGGCAGAGGCCGGCGGTCACCGGCCCATGGCCCTGCCAGGGAATGGGGTGTCAGAGCAGGACGGGCTCAGTCAATGAAAATCAGGAACACCAAACCTTTCCCAGGTGTTCTCCTGATCCCCTGGACTGACAGAGCTGGGAATGGCTCTGGAAATCCATGTTTTCCATGAGGTGATCTCACCAGGAGCCATTGGGGGTCGGCAGGCGGTGTTGGAGCCAAAGCACAGCTGAGCTCAGGTGGAGTTCCCCCCTCAGGAAAGATTTCCCCTTTTCAGGGAATTGCCCGTGTTTGGCAGCCTGTGACACGAGGCAGCCAAACTCCATTTCATTTATCTCTGGCCCGAGCTCCTGACTCCGGCTCTGATCCCGCCAGGAATCAGCTGAGATCTTCCCAGGAGACAGCTCTGATTCCTACCAGTGGACTTTCGTGATTCCCGAATTTCCCCAGCTCAAACAAGCAGTGACCCAGAGTTTGTTTTGGAAAAAGCTCTTTGATCCGTGTTCCTTCCAGGCTGAATTTTCATTTTGCCCTAAAAATCAATGCACAGGAAGACAATCCATGGCTTCTCAGCACACAGTTCTGTCAAAGGCCTCATGATTTGAAAAAGAGGGGAAAAAAAGGAAAAGAAGGATAAGAGGGAATAGAAGAGCTTTTGCTGTTCACCCCATGGAGTAGCTGTTCCCAAGTCAACGCTCTCTCGTTTCAATTCAGGTTCTCTGGGTACAAAGTAGAAGCCATCTGGATAAAGCTGAGCAAAAATTGGGATTCCTGCACTGTGGCAAATCCCTGTGGTTCAATCCTTTATTTTCATTGAAACCGGGGTGGGAAGGGAATGTTTGTTACTGAGCTGAAGCTTCAGAAGTTTCCATGAGACATTTTTGAAGTGAAGGGAACAAATTGACACATTTTGAGCTGGAAGATTTTGCTGCTTTTTGCTGAGCTGCTCTCAAACGTTCCCT
Organism: Progne subis subis; assembly: GCA_022316685.1. Lineage (NCBI taxonomy): Eukaryota > Metazoa > Chordata > Aves > Passeriformes > Hirundinidae > Progne > Progne subis. The sequence continues at coordinate 243,444 of JAKJHU010000220.1, read as the reverse complement.
CAACTCTGGGCTGGATTTTCCCCTTTGTGGTGCTGTGTCACATCACAGCTGAAGATTTGCCACCAGTGCTGGAAGAATCCCATAAAAAGTACCAGGAATTACAGAACAAGGAAATAATCCATTGCTCCTCATTCATGGAAGTAACTTTTAAAGGAAAAAAGCTGATTTTTCCTCCATTTTAATGGAATGAAACGTTCAACACAAGACTGGGCTCTTCCCTGTAACTGCTGTTCAAGTCAGATGATGTTTCCTGGAATTGTTGAGGTTGGAAAAGCCCTCTGAGATCATCAAGTCCAATGTTTGACCCAGCACTGCCAAGGCCACCTCTGACCATGTCCCCAAGTGCCACATCCACAGGTTGCCAAATCCCTTCAGGCATGGGGACTCCACCACTGTCCTGGAGAGCTGTGCCAGGGCTGGACTGTTGGGAAGGATGAAGCCAGAAAGCCCTATAAATATGATTGCTTAGATTCTGAGAATGTGAAACCTGTAACTGAGCTAGAATTGAAAGTAAGTTTTGATGTTTAAAATGTCCTAGCTACTAGATGCCTGAGAAAACACCCCCCAATGTATGATTCATCCCACACATGTAACCCCTCTGAAGTAGCAAGTATCTGTAACCCCATTGGCACAAGCCTGTTACAGCACACCTCGAGACCCCTTATCAGAGGGCTGCGAGAGTGGGCCTCCCTTCTTCTTCTGCTTCTCCTTCTCCTTTGCTCCTCTCTCTTGCCTCTTGCATCTTGCTTTTGGAATTTCTTTCTCTCTCACTGCCCCCACCTTCCAAGGCCATGCCACAGCTGCGCCTGGTGGATCCGAGCAAGGCCTCGGGTCCCATACAATAAACCTCTTCTTCTAAAACCCAACTTCAGAGATCTCTCGTCTACATTCATCTACATCATCCTGGAGTCAGCAGCAGCAGGAGGAAGAGGCATTTTCTACACTGGACAACACTTTCCATGAAGAAATTTTCCCGATATCCAACCCGGGCCTCCCTCGGCACAACCTGAGGCTGTTTCCTCTTATCCTGTCCCTTGTACTTAGCACTTGACCAGAGAAAACTCCAAGAAATCCCAACTGGTAACAAAAGCCAGGTCCCTGTTCTGCAGTGGGAAGGGATTTGCAACTTTTATGAGGAGAACTGACTGAGGTGCACAGGAGTTAAGCCCAGCTCTGTAGAACACGCTCAGAGCAGAGCTTGAGCTTACAGAGACCAGGCCCTGGGCCCAGGTGACTTTCCCAAGGTCAGAAGAGGAGCGAGAACCGTTGCATTCTTTTGTGCCCTTGTTTAATCAAAGCCATTAAATTTAAGTGTGAATTCTGCCACCCCTTTAATCCTTCTTCACAATAAGAAGCCCTATTAAATCCTTAATGTGCCTGCTTTAATTATAACCTATCAAAGCTGGGATCAATTCTGGGCGGTAAACACGGAGCGCGGGATTCTGCGGCAGGATGAGATCACGCCTCTTAAAATGCAAATGGAGGCTGAGGCATTAAACCTGTAATAAAGCTCAATTAATCTTTCCCTGTTAAAACACACACAAAATATTTAATCTTAGTCTAAACTCTGGGGCTGTTTGAATCAGAGCCAGCAAAAACAGCTTTGGTCATAGGGAGCTGGGATGTTTTATCCTTAAATTCCTACAGATTTAGGGAGGTGGGTGTGTGGGGAGGGGCTTGGGGAGCAGATCCATTAAAGTTTGGAATGCAAATGATGATTTTGGGAGTATTATATCTATTAAAATATCCCATTATCTCATGGAGCTTTTAAAATCCCCTACCTGAAGAGACATCCACAGGGAGATGAGAGTTACCTGAGTGAGGACACAGCAGCCATCCCTGTCTCGGGCTGGGAGAGGGAAATCCTTGGATTTAAGTGATTTACAGCTCTTTTCTGCCTGCCGGGGCTGAGAGGGAGCAGAGCTGTAAATCAGAGGGGTGAATTATAGCAGAGGTGCTCTTGTAGTCTCACGGTATGGGAAGAGCAAAGGATGCCCGTGTCCCGCGCCTTTCCCACCTCCCAGGGCAGAGCATCCTGCGCTGGGTATTCCAACCCCTGCCCTCCTCCTGGAGCACCAGTTTGTGCTGAGGCAACACCCTCACCGCGTTCCTCCTGCGGCGGGGGGATGAAAACATCCCGCTGTGTGTCCGCACCCAGCTCGTGTTCGTTCCTTCCCGAGGACCCGTGGATTCCATTAGCAAGTTTGTGTTTGCTGCTCCCCAGCAGCGCCGGAGGAAGCGGAGAAATGCCAGCGCTGGGAGTGTTAATAAACAGACATTTGGGGATAATAAAGATATTTCATTTGATGAAAGAGAAATGTTCCACGCCGTTTGCGTGTTTTTAAAGGAATATTTATGTTGGGAAACAAAGATACTTTAAACAAAAAGTCACTGGGAATACAAACACAAATGCTCTGTTTTGGAAATGTGGGAACAGGATCCTGATGTATTATTGAAGCAGCCTGGGTATTTCTTTTCCCTGCCTGAAATATGAATACACAAAATCCAGCACGCTCATGTGGAACGTTCTGCTGTAAAAAACTGCCTGGGTTTGGCTGGAAAAATGTTTAGTTGGAAGATTATGGAGCGAGTCCATGTGAGCAAAGTGAGTGTGGAGGAGGATTAAATCCGCCCCGAGGTTTGGACACTGCTCAGGTGCCTGTGTTGACACTGGATGCTCTGCAGGGGAGAGATATGGGTTTATTATCAGTGTTACTCAGCTCTGATAACGGGCTCGGCCCTGCAGGGAATATCAATGGAGCTGCACAGCTGGGCAAATAACGACAATATTTGTCTTCGTGTCATTTTTGATGAGAAACCTTGGCCGAAAGCCCAATGAAATTTAGTTGTAATGAATTACTGGATAATTCAACAAACTAAGTCGGAACAGGCGGAAAACAGACGGAGGACAAGGCTCCAGCACTTCCCAGGCTGCTGCGAGCAGCAGCAAACACGGGTGGGAAATGTCACCGGGACAGCTGGACAGACCTTGGAGACTCCCTGCAGCTCCAGGGACATTAGTGGGCATGCTGAACTGGAATCCTGGGATATGAGATGTTAAATTCATGGAATGCGTCAGGCTGGAAGGACCGCAGAGGGTCACTGGTGCAGCTCCCTGCTGCAGCAGGGCCGTCCCAGAGCACAGGACACAGCCCTGCGTCCAATGGCTCTGGAATATCCCGGGAAGGAGACTCCAGCCCTTCTCTGGGAATCATTCATACACCAGGAACATTTGTTCTGTTCCTAAAAAACCACTTCTTTTTTGTTTGGTTTTGTCTGGAAAGCTCAAATTGCCTGAAATGCCCCAGAAAGGCACGAGATTGGTGCAAAGTATTTTGCACTGATTCCAACGGCAGCCGGTTCTCTGTGCTGGCAGAATCACCTGGGGGAGGCGTGGGGGGCACAACGTGAGCTCCCACGAGGGCCAGCGATGAAAACAGACTTGTGTCACCTCCAGGCTGTCGTTTCTCTCCAAGCAAGCCTGAACAGATTGATTTCCAGGTCTCCTTCAGCGGAACTTAATCAATTTGGAGTGGATTTAGCTGGGCATATGGATGATCATGTGGCTGGGACTGCTCCCTCCCCTCAGATGGTGGCAGGAATTTCAATCACTGCCACCAGTGGCTCCCAGCCTGGAACACAAGACCTTTCATGCGTCTGGAGCAGCAATTCCTCCTGTCTGGCGTCTGGGATGGGGTGGGAACATGGGCCATGCTTCCAGAGGGTGCCTCAGAACCTCTGTGTCCCCTTGGGTTGTTCTGAATTCCTCCAGAGGGAAACGCTCCACATTTGTCCAGGAGGAAATTCCTCAGGTGGGCATCCAGAAAGGTCGGTTTGAGTCTGAAACATCACTGAGAGAGGCCGCTCGAAGGGCGAACGTGTTCCAATTCCCAAGTGATTGCTGCTTGGAGAAGCAACAGGGAATGGAGAAAACCGGGATGGATTCACTTCCATAAATTCAGGATTCAGTCCTGGCTGAGGAGCCTTTGGCTGCCCCAGGCACTGCAGGACCTGGCAGGTCCTGTGAGAGACCTGAGGCCTCTGGGAGCCACAGCTCCAGGATTTGCTGGAATTGTCACTTTGGAGAAACTCCTCCATTTTTGGGAACGTGAATGGAGACCCCAACACCAGCCTAAACTGGAGCTGATTCCTCCCAGCCCTGGAGTGGGAGCAGCAGAGGGAACGACAAGCCCAGGGTGAGAGATTCCATCCCCGGAGATGCTGCTGGAGAAAAAACTTCATTTATAGGGAGGTGCAGAATTGACAGCACAGGTAGTGGGGAAAAAAAACACTTTGGGAATGAAATCCCAGCTTTTCCCTGCCCTTTGGGAGCTGGGAGCAAGGTGATGGAATTTCCTTCCATCCAGGAGGGGCTGCTGGATGGACTCTGGGGTGCACCTGAGGGAGGGATGGCTCTGTCTGGAATTCCTCAGTTAACCCTGCGGCTTTCCAAAGCCTTTGGGATTTTTTCTTGATTAACTGAGGGCTCTTTGCAGCTCTGCCCTGGCAAAAATGGCTGCAAAATGAGATAATCAGAGGCTGAAGGAGTAGTTGTGCTTATTGATTTTTTTTAAAAAAAAAAACAAGTAGTGGCTCTTTTTCCAAAAAATATGAGGAAAATATGGATTTTTTTATGGCTGTTAAAGATCTTGTGGGGTTTTTTCTTTTTTTTTTTTTTTTTTTTTCTTTCAGTTATTATTTAGTATCCTATTGACATTTTCTATTTACTTATAACTAAATTTTCATTAAATGTAAAATCTTCACTGATTATTTCAGTGTCTTCATAGAATTATCAATGAAAATGTTCACAGACACTTCGAAAGAAGTGAAAAAAGTGCCCTCATTTTAAAAGATGCCAAATAAGAAAAGCTCAGAACTATTTTTTCAATTTTATGCTCTCTCTCTCAGGTAAAAACATCAATCAACAACAACAACAACACAAAGCAAACAACAACAACAAAAAACCCCAATGAACCAACAAACCACTTGAAATAACAACAGAAAAAAACAACTTGTAAGTAATGCTGGAGTCAGCAAATGGAGTTTAAAAAGAATCTTGGAATTTCCCAGATTTATTAATTTATTGCTACAATGGAAAGGGAGATGGGAATGAGGGAGAAATCCACGATGGAGCTCCAAGTAGAGCAGTGGTGTGGGGAGAAGCTGGGCACAAATTCCTGCTGCAGAACAGAAGAGGGAAACTGACAATTTCAGGGCAAAAATCCACCCTCCAGTGGGGAGGCTGCAGCAGGGAAAAGGGAAATCCTGGGGTAGCACCGCCCTGAGCCCACGTGTCCCTGGTGGAGATGGTCAGGGAGCACCACAGCCCCACCAGTTCCCCTCTGTCTCGCTCTCCCTCCTCCAAAATTGTTTTCTTTTTCCAGTGTTTCCCTGAATCCTGGATGGATTTGGGCAGTTTCTGGTGTCACACCTCTATTACTCCACACAAATGCAATTTGCAACGCCTGCTGCTGTCCCAGCCCTTGGAGCCCCTGAGAGGGACCAGCCTGTCCCTGTGGTTTGCAGTTCGGGATGAATCCAAGCACAATTTCCTTCCAGGATCTCTGGAGCACTCCAGGGATCCCAGGGCTGAGCAATCAACTCCAGCTCTGGCTGGAACGGCCGTGGCTGACACCATCAATGAGAAATATTCCAGCTTTTGCCACAGAATTGCATTTTGTGATGTCATTCTCAGCTCTTCCCAGCCCTGTGGGCTGAAAACTGAAAATGAGATGGAGCTGCTCTGTGTTGGCTCCAGGAAATGAAAAGAATGAAATGGGAAAGCAAAGCTCCTCATCCTGTCTAGGGAGGGACTTTCACTCCTCCCCATTCCCTCTCCTGCACTGTTAATTAAAACATGAACGCCGCTCCCGACCTGAGAATCCCATCTCCATGCTGGTGAGTCCTCATCACACTTCAGGAAGGGAGAGTGGATTCATTCCAGAAGCAGCCTGAGGGTGTTGATGGATGCTCTGCCAGCCTCGGACGTGTCCCTGCCCTGTCCCCTCCCGAGCCCTCGGGGCAGGACTCTCCCTGTGACACCCGCGGGGTCAGGGGTGGCGTGCTGGGCTGGTCCCCCATGGCAGGTGGGACAAGGGACACAGGAGGGGCCTGTGCTGCTCCTTTCCACCACCTGAGCAGAAGGGTGGGAGCTGCAATCCCCTGGAGAGCTGAGAAATCCCGGGAAAGCTGTGGGCAGTGACCCTTCCACTGCTGCAGGGCTGCGCCAGGGTCCCAAACCAGCAGCAGCCAGACCTGGCTGTGGGGAGCCCATCATCCTTGAGAAACTGTGCTGGGCTCCATCTCTGCTCCCAGAACCTGGACTGGATTGTGACTGCCTGGGAATTTCAGTCTCTGCTCCCAGAATCTGGATTGGCTGATGACTGTTTGGGAATTTCAGTCTCTGCTCCCAGAATCTGGATTGGCTGATGACTGTTTGGGAATTTCAGTCTCTGCTCCCAGCACGGCTGGAATAGCTGGTGACTGTTTGGGAATTTCAGTCTCTGCTCCCAAAATCTGGATTGGTTGATGGCTGGGAATTTCAGTCTCTGCTCCCGTAATTGGCTGGAATAGCTGGTTGATGTTGGGAATTTCAGTCTCTGCTCCCGTATTGGCTGGAATAGCTGGTGACTGTTTGGGAATTTCAGTCTCTGCTCCCGTATTGGCTGGAATAGCTGGTGACTGTTTGGGAATTTCAGTCTCTGCTTCCAGCACGGCTGGAATAGCTGGTGACTGTTTGGGAATTTCAGTCCTGATGTCAGGCATGAGCCAAATTACAAAGAGATCCTGGTGCAAAGAGCTCTGAGTCAGCCTCAGCGTCCCCAGGGTCTCATTCCCTGTCAGCTCCAGCCTCTCCAGGCAGAACTGCGCAAACCAGACGTGGGCACTGGGCTGGAGTTCTCGCAGTGACATTCATTAGCAATATCGTGGTGACAGGTCTTGAAGAGTCCCTAAGTGCTGGTAAACATCTTTCTCCCCAGTTCAGAGCTGCACTCCCACCCCGAGGACTAACCCAAGGTCGCGCATCACAGAATTGAGAGAGAACAAACAAAAAGCACTCCTCAAGCCTGCCAGACGAATTCCTTCTTGTCGGGACCATCTGCAGCAGCTGTGCCAAAAGAGATTGTTTGGAATGGCCTGGATATGTCCGAGTGCTGAAGTGCTGAGCGCCCTTGGCCACGTTTCCCTGCTGCCCCGAGGCGTCTGTCAGCAGCGCTGTGAATCACAGCCCGGATAATGGTTCACAGCTCCCCGAATTGCCCCGCGCTCCCTGTTTATTTACTGTGTGTCAGCAGAGACAAGCCAGCCGCTCCTCGGGTCTGGGGGATCTCTTCTGGTCTCCCCAGTGTGTAATTTCCCTGCCCAGCAGCCCCGGTGGCATCCCCCCATCCCGGGGCTTTTCCTTGGAGCAGAGATATTCCCACGCCGGGAATGTGCCAGGCTGCTCTGCAAACTCCCCAATCCAGCAGGAGTGAATCCAAAGGCTCCTGTGTGGAGGGGCTTCACCAGCAACCCCAGGTCATTGGAACACCGCTTTCTTATTCCAGCAACAAAGCTCTTGGGAATTAGTCCTGTGCAAATTACGCTTGTGGAATCCCGAGCAAGTGATACATTCACGTTCCAGGGGGTGAGTCCTGGAGTCTGTCACTTACATTCCAGTTGCAGTGGTTATAATTCCATCAACCGCTGGCTTGTGGTGCCATCTGGGAGCAATGGAATTTTCCAGTCCATTAAAGCTGCCTCAGAGCTCGCCTGGCTCTGCCTGCTCCCCTCTCTGCTCCTCAGTTCCGAGGCACAGGACGAGGCAGAGTGGAACAAACACCCAAAGGGGCTCTGTGAGCTCATGGGGGGAGAAAAGCCACAAACCCCAAGTGATGAACCCCATCGAAGGCCTTCTCATTTATAGGATGGGGAAAATGGCCTCCAACTTCCAGAGGGCAGCGCTGCACGGGAGATTGGCAATCAGGAATTGTTCCCTGGGAGGGTGGGCAGGGGCTGGCATGGAATTCCCAGAGCAGCTGTGGCTGCCCCTGGATCCCTGGCAGTGCCCAAGGCCAGGCTGGACACTGGGGCAGTGGGAGCTGTCCCTGCCAGGGCACAGGTGGGATGGGATTTAGGGTCCCTTCCAACCCAAACCATTCCATGATTTTGTGACTCCTCTGGTGCCTTTTGAAGCCCAGTGACCACATTTGCTCCACATGGAGCCAAAAGCCAGGCCAGCCCTGCAGTCTGTTGGCAAATCTATTCTCAGATTGGCTGCAGCACTGGAAAACAACAACAGGCAAGCAAGAACAAAGCTGTAAAAAAACCCATGAGTCACCAAAAAAAAAAAAAGAAAAATCCCCAAACAAACAAGGGAAGCTTTAATTTTTATAGCAGCATGTTTAACTAGTTTCATTTATCTGGGAATTTGGTTTGTTTGTTTTAGGCATAATAAACACTGCGGGCTGTCGTTAATTCAAGATCTACAGCCTGTCCCCAGCGGTGCTGGGATGGGTTCACTGCTCTCCTGCCCTCTGGGTCTCCTCCTGGGGAGCCAAACCTGGCTAATTCCTGATTTGGGCTTTTGGAAAGCTCAGCATGAAGACGGTGAAACCATTCACCTCTGCAGTTCTCCTCTGGATAGTGAGAAATAAAAATCAAATCAAAAGTGCTCGGAAAGGCAGGATGTGCAGGTGAGCCCCTGTGGGAGCACAGGGGTGCCAGGCTGGGCTTGGGATTCAGCCCTTTTTTTGGGAAGGGCTTTGCAACCCTGCCCTGGCTGGGCTTTGCCAGCTCTGAGTCGTTATCTGGCCAAGCTCTCAGTCTCTGTTTCCTCCGAGGAGCCGATGATCCGACCTGACAGGATTCAACAGCTCCATTACAAAGGATAAAGGATTGTCTTTAGCAGGACAGAGACACAGGAAGAGACAGAACCGAGAGTCTTTAGCCAGACCCCTGAATTAACCTTCCCAGAAGGGAATCCATGCGGACTGTGGCTTTTATTTATAAACCTCCTCCTTCCTCCAGGCTTTCTCTGCTCACAAGGAGAAGCAAAGCCACGGAGAAAGGCAGGATTTTGAGGCTATCTTGGCTGAGGGGATCTGCGTGGCTGTGCCAGAGAGCCCAAAGAATGAGAATTAATTAAACCCTGAAGCAGAAATTGGCAAATACAACTCTTGTCCCACAAAAGAAAGGAGAAATCTCATCAGCATCTGTAGAAGATGCCCCTGCTGAGTTCCAAGCAGTCTGAACTCTCTTCTCAGGACTTTTGCAAATAGAGGGATTATTTCCCTTTTATTGTATTAGAAGGGGGGTGGAAGGGTGAGCAATTGAGAAATTTCATTATGCACTGAAAGAGGAAATGATTCCAAGAAAAATGTTTTTCTCCATATGAAAAAAGCAGGGTTGTTTGAGACTCACACTGTGTTCTTCTTCCCCTGCCACTTGCAAAGGCTTTTCATTCCACTTGTACTTCATGTTTCAAGTGGATTATTTCCTTCCATTGATAAGGGGATAATTCAGTTAGGCCTTGCAGAGAGTTATTTCTTTGCTCAGAAGGATATTTTGCATGCAAGGATCAAATTTTTTTCTCTTTTGTTTTTTTTTTTTTTTTAACACCACCTAGAGCCTGTGGAAATGAGATATATTAGTGAGGGCTGAGTGGCTGATCACAGGGAGAGCGAGGGGCAAATTAAACCGTGCTGGGAGGAAAGCAGTGCTTTGCCCAGCCACGAGGACCTGGGGAAGTCAGTGTGTACTAAAGTCATGTTCTGCCACTTCAGGCAGCTCCTCTGGGTCCCTCAGTCCACTCTGCTGCTCAGGCAATGCTGCTTTGAACCCAAGGAAACAGTGCAGGAGAGACAGCCCGAAAATCCCCCGCGCCTCCCTTTTCCTGGGATTTTGGCTGCTGGATTGGCTGCCCTGGGCCCTGTAGCAGGGGAGATGCCTCAGGTGGGCTGGAACAAAGGTTATCACCCAGCACTGGGGCCAAAAATGCTCCTGTCACTCTGTGAACATCCCGTGGGGACTGCCGAAGGAGCAGAGCCTGGTTCTTCTGGTTTGGATCCCTGGGAAGGCAGAGGGGAGTGCTGGCATCAGGTGCACCTGAAGGGCAGCCAGAGGGTGCCAGGTGTGGGTCTGCACTGGGGGATGAGACCCCAGGGCAGGGCTGGCTCCTGGACCAGGTAAGGACCACGTCAAGCCCTTTTCCCAGGCACAGTTTGGATACAGGCACTGCTCTGGAGCCAGTTTAACTCTCTGGCATTCCCAGCCAAGGCCAGAGCACGGCCCGGGCCCCTCAGGGTGATGGGCACATGTTGGGGAGGATGAAACTAGAAAGCCTTATAAATATGACTGCTTAGATTTTGAGAACATGAAACCTCTAAGTGAAACAGAATTGAAAGCAAGTTTCAATGTCTGAGATGTCCTAGTTACTGAAAGTCTAGAAAACAATGGTATGGCCAGCTGAAGGTAATCCTCCCTTGATTTACAATGCCCTTCTCTTTACTGAAAGTCCAAGGGACAGAGCAGACCCTGGCAAGAGGGGTTTGAAGAGCACCTCTTAGAGTTTAAAATGTAACACATAGGGTAATGGAGTGATTCTTATAGGCTGTATGTAAATGCTATAGGATTTGTATCTTGTACTAGATTGGTTAGTGTAAATTAGAGTGTTCAGTATGGAAAAGGATTTAATGTATTGTAATGGGAACTTTGCTCTCTTCGCTTTTCTTCTCTGCTTTTCTCATCTCTGCTCTTCTCCTCTTTGCTTCCTCTCTTCTCTCTACTACACTATTCTCTTCACTGCACTTAGCTCCTCTTCTTCACTCCCTGACTTTGCCCCCTCAGTTCTCTCTCACTTTCTCTCTCTTGGGCCTGCTCTGAGCTGTGGCTGGCAGCTCTCTGCAGGGCCCCTTCACTCACGACCTACGCAATGAACCACACGCTCTGAGGGCAGCCTTGACTCCAGAGATCTCCTGTCACCACCTGTCCCATCCGGCCACACACGCAGGAGACTCCTGCAGGCACAGGCAGTGGCAGCTCCCTGGGCACGTCTGGGGGCCTGGGTGGCTTTATCTAAGAGATAAAGCTCAGATTTGGCCAGGTGCTTGGCAAAGTGTTTCCATGGCCACTGTCCCCAGAGCCTGAGCCCCGCTGTCTGCTCCAAACCCTCCAGGGATGGTCCAGAGGGAAAACCCCAGTGGAATCAGGTCCTGGCACGCCGCTCAGGGATCTGTCTGACAGAAGAGCAGCAGTTTGTCCTTGCCTTGGGCCGGGTTTGCCCGCTGCTGCCCCAGCGCAGCGCTGCACTGAGGGGACGGAGCGGTGCCACCAGCGCGTGTGGCACCGCCACCAGCCCGTCACCCAGAGCTCCCTGCAGGGCAGCCAGGCTCCCGGCTTGCCCAGCCACGTGGCTCTGTGGATTGGCGTTTTTGGGAGAGCAGAGCTCGGTGAGGGCTCTTCCCTGGGAGGAGCAGCGGCGCCGAGCCGCGCCGAGGGCCCGTGGCTGTTTATTTTTGTAGAGACCTCGTTCCCGGTGTGTCAGCACCACTTCAGTGCTCATTGACGGGGTCACCCACCCCCTCTGGCACCCAGGGAAGTCAACGTTGACATCCACACCTCGCAGTTTAAATGCTCCGCATCCTTTTACCCAGCTTTGCGTTTTTCCGGCGTGCAGCTGTTGCTGCATCAAGTTTTGAGCCTGTTTTGTAGAAGGCTCCAATTAAACACCTCTAAGGACAATCTCTCGTTAGTATGAGCTGGCTGCTGCTGTTCTCCTCAGCCCCTCCTGGCTACTTCTCTCTCGATTTGGGTGAATTACAGGAGGTTTTCTGAGCTGCATTCAAATGATGTTGGGTTCAGAGCGGTGCTGGATGTGAGGGAGGGAAGAGCTGTGGCCTGGAATGTTAATGTGGGATGGCAGCTCCGCAGGAGGCACTCACAGTGTGCTCTGCCCAACCTGGGATTGCGTCCTGGCTCCCTCCCTGCCCTCAGATTGCTTCCCAAGGACATCCTGCAGGCCGCTTGGGACACGGGAGCTGTCCCTGATCTCTGGGACACACCAGAGGATTTGTCCTCAATCCCTGAACTCTTAAAACCACTCCGGGCTCTGTGTGGGGAGCTCAGCTCTCCCTGCATGAGGGAGCAAATCCGTGTCAGGAAAGGTGGACCCAGCTGTGCAGGGCAAGGAAAAGCTGGTCCCCAGTAAAGCCTTTTAATATACTGGGAAGTCCGGGGCATTTTCAGGGAGTTCCCAGTTCCTTCACTGGGTGTTTCATGGAATCCTGGAATGGTTTGGGTTGGAAGGGGCTGTAAAACCCATCCAGTTCCTGAGCAGGGACACCTTCCACTGTCCCAGGTTGCTCAGGGTAGTCTGGAACAGATTTAATCCCACTGTGAGCACCTAAACCAAACACCGAGAAAGATCCTTTGTGATGAGTGTTTGATGCTCGAGATGGGGCAAAATGAGCAAAAGTCCTGTTACAAATCAAAAAATTGTTCTTTCCTACCGCCCAAGAGGAACTGGGTAGATTTGTACAGCTCTCAGGGTTTGGGGGAAGCTCTGTGTCCCTAAATCTCCTTCACCATGGGAATTAACAATGCAGAGGCATCACTCGGGGTCCTGCTCTCCCCTTCTCAGCTCCCTCTCCTTGTGAGTGAATTTTTGGGCGTGTGGGTGTTTCAGAGGGGCCCAGCTTGAGGCGGGGCAGGCTCTAAGTGTGTTCCCCAGAATGGCATTCATTAGTCTGTTTGACATAAATACTATTTTCAGGTTAATGTGTTTAACTTAATGAGGCATTTATTTGCAGTAAGAACTCTTTAAGAAGCTCTGTTTTCTTCCACTGAGCTGAGCTGACGAGGGGATTAATAACAGGCTTGAACAAGCAGGCTAAGAAAATAAATCTACCAAAGTCCTCTGTGCAGGTTGTGAGGGATGCTTGGATTGATCCCAGCAAAGGCAATCATTTCTGACAGGATGGAGGGAAATAAAGCACATTCTCCTTGCCTGCACACCTCCCATGTTCCTGTCAGCACCTATCTGCTCCCCAAGTGCTTCTCTCCCGATCCCAGGAAATGTCTGACCCGAGCACAGCCAGCAGCAGGACAAGGTTTCTCGGGAGCCAGAGGGATTCCAGGATATATTGAATGGAGCAAGGCCTTCATAGCAACAGAAAGATTTTTCCTGGCCCTTTTCCAAGCGAAGGAATTGGGATATTCCCAATGTATTCCTTCCATCACAGGGCTGCCCCCCAGCCACATGCACCACAGATATTCCAGACCCATCCTGTGCTCCAGGACGGCCCTGCTGGAGCAGGGAGGAAGGAGCAGTGACCCCGTGTGATCCCTTCCAGCCTGGCCCATTCCATGATTCCGTCATTCTCTTTTTTATGACTTCATTGCCCAAATAACAACATTAACTCCTCAAGCCTGTAAGGGTTTGCCTTTTCCTTTAATGGATAAACGGGGAACAGAGAAACAAACATGGATAAAGTTCGTGGACTGCACTGCCCCACCAGAACATCTCCTGCTGGGCCTTTTAGGAAACCCAGAATTTTGCAGGAGTCCAAACAAGAACTGTTAAAAAGGGAACAAATCTTGGAAGGCAGCACAGAGGCCTGGCCTCAAACAGGATTTTTGTGGCTGGTACTGAGGAGGGGAGGGAAGGTGCAGCCAAACTGTCCCTTAGGAGATCTCAGTGCTGTTTTCCTCTTTCCAGTTCATTGCCCTGCTCAGTGTATAAATTTTCTTCCCTTAAAATGTCAGGTTACGTGGAGAGAAGCAAGCACAGTGAGGCTGCTTGAGTCTGCAGCGGACGTCCAAAGGCTTCCACAGGGGCACACTGTCAAAATTAACACAGGGATATGACAGAGATGCAGAAACTCCTTGTCCTAAATCGACTCTCAGATAATTTGCCAAACACAAAAATCATTGAGGTTAATCTGCCATGGAACAAAGCCATCTTTTTTTCCTTTTTGAGGCAAAGATTCCTCCATCTTTTGGGAACGGTCACCCTGAGGGGTCACAGGGCAGAGCCCCCCACTGCAGGGCTCATCTGAACCCCAAGTGACAGTGAAACCCCCGCAGCAAGAGAAATGCCCTGTGCACAGAGGTGCCATCAGCTTCTTTGGTGGCATCCTGGGAGAGATGGGATTGTTCAGCCTGGCTGAGATTTGGGGTGAGCTAATTGTGTCCCCCAGGGCCTAAAGGGGCTCCAGGAGAGCTGCAGAGGGACTGGGGACAAGGGCTGGAGGGACAGGACACAGGGAATGGCTTCCAGTGCCAGAGGGCAGCGCTGCATGGGAGATTGGCAATCAGGAATTGTTCCCTGGGAGGGTGGGCAGGGGCTGGGATGGAATTCCCAGAGCAGCTGTGGCTGCCCCTGGATCCCTGGCAGTGCCCAAGGCCAGGCTGGACACTGGGCAGTGGCAGGTGTCCCTGCCTGGGCAGGGGTGGGATGGGATTTAGGGTCCTTTCCAACCCAAACCATTGTGGAATTCTGTGATTTAGGAGCTGTGGAGGTACAGAGGATCCAAGGGTAAACCCTGTGGGATGTGCTGCCCACAGGAGACTTTTGTGTGAGAGGTAGGAAATGAAAGGAGAAAAAAAGCACTTGGGGAAGATTTGCTGGTATCTCAGCAAGTACAAAACAGGTACAGGAGAAACTTCCGGTGTTTTCTCATGCCTTCAAACTCTTCCCCTCACGTCAGGAGATCAGAGTTCGGTTCTGCCACCAACCTTGTGTTCATCTCTCACCTGGGGTCATACCAGAAAGGCTCTGGCTTGACCTCTCTTCCCTCTTCCCAGATTTACAGACTCTAGACTTTCCTCTAAAATACAATATCAGAACCCCCCTGTATGGGCTTGGCCCCTGGCCCTCACCTTTTCCCAAACCTACCTGAATCCAAGTTATTTTCCACCTCAGAGTGCAGCTTTCAGCAAAGCAGCTCCCTGAGACCTCTCTCTTCATTACCTCCATGTTGCTAATTAGATTTCTGAAGGTTTCTTTCTGCTCAGCAACCCTTAAACATCAACTTCCACATCTTTTGGTCCCTCCTGGGAACCTGCTGGCCACCAGGATTCAATCTGGTGGGTCTGGAAACATTTCAAACACTGCAGCATGGCCAGGAGTCCATCTGTCAAGTGAGCATCTGCGGCTCACAATTCCAGCTGGTTTGTCCACAGAATGCAGGAGATTCAAAATGTGCTTCTGCTTTTTCAGAGCAAGGACAGGATAAAGTCTTCCGTGATCACCTGAAATACGGCTGGAGCTGTCACGTAGCAGGGATGGATCAATACAGGACTCCCTGAATGTTGGGTTGGACAGTTGGTGGATTGATGGGATTTGCATAAGAGAGATATACAGCACTTCAGGGAGGAGGAGTGGAAATTCTGCTACCAAAAAATAATAAAACACGCTCGAGAAACCTTTTAGTCTTTCTTGGATGCTCTCCAGCTGAGAATCCCAATGTTTTTTATGGAGCAAGGCTCTGTCTGACAGAGCTGCAGCGATCGATGGGAGCAGAGCTGCTGCTCGGAGCCCAGCGGGGGCTTTGGTACCACAACAGCCACGGGACTGGGGGCATTTCTGAAATTTACCACAGATCAGGCCACAGGATTGGGGGCATTTCTGAAATTTACCACAGACAAGCCACAGGATTGGGGGCATTTCTGAAATTTACCACAGATCAGGCCACAGGAGCAGGGCACATCTTCAATTTACCACAGGAGGAGAGCCCATGTCCTCGTGTGACCCTGGCTCAAGCTCCTGGTACAGGACTTTGCCCACCCAAAGCAGCCCCTGGTGAGGTCAGAAGGGCTCTGCTGTGGCCCTGCTCAGCCCCAAAGGTTTGTTCCCCCAGAGAAAAGCAGGTGAAACATCCTGGGGGGAGCTACAAGTGCTCTGTGATCCCCACAAATGAGAGGGAGCTCAGAGCTGAGATCCTTACAGCAACCCCAATGCTTCAAAATATCCATTTGAAAGATCAAACCCCCTCCCTGTGCTCGTTGTTTATAGCAAATGGGCCTGTACCTGTATAAATCAGCACAATGCATATTTGGGCAATTTTACCCAGGATTGTGGGAAGGAAAGCATTAATTCAGCAATGGATATTAATGCTGGAAAAGAAGCAGAAGCAGCTCCTATTTGCTGCCTCAGTTGCAGACAAAATGCAATTCCTTGCAATGATATTATTCTGGATTACACGCTGAAGCACATTAACATATCCCCCAGTGTTTTGTGATCTCATAATGAAACTTCTATTACCAATCATCCATGAAAGAAACGCTACTGTGGGGAAAAAACCCTCGCAGAGGCTCCAGGCTGAGACAGCAGCACCAGCTGAGTTTGAGCTGCCAGGACTCAACTGGCAGCTTTTGGTGGGGTCACCCCAGGACACACGAGTGGGACAGGGAAAATTCCCTCCTCCGTCAGCAGCCTCTTGTTCAGTGGGTGCTGAGAAGAGCTTTGCTTCTGCCTCCCTCTGGGATGTCTCTGGATGGAGGGATTGGTGATCACGCCCCTGGACTGGGATAGTTCCACCCTTTCAGACCCATCTGCAGCAGGGGAGCAGCTCCTGCCCTGCTGGATGGAATCCCCATGCGGAGAACAGGGGATTTGGACAGACAGCGGAGATTTCATGGGTTTGGGACTGAGCTTGAGGTGCCAAAGGTGGGAGCTGCTCTGCAGCTGCCTCTGGTAGAGCTTGGGGACGAGTCATTGTGACATAAAAGACAGCTGTAACTGGCAGGGAAAGAAGCTCGGTTCAGCCAGAGCTGTTTTCCTTGAAATGTGCTGTGAGGCCTCGAATCACACCCATTTCAGCTGGGTTTAATAAGAACCTTACTGCAGGTTAAACAAATACCAAAGGATCACTGCAGACAAGAACAAGCTGCATTGTTAGAACTGTTCTGAAGGAGATAATTACCTCTTACATTGTAAACCTCAGCCCTTTTTTTTAAAAAAAAATAATCATAGTTTAAATACATTTACTGCCTTATTAAAAATCAACCTTTGAGAAGCATAATTTACATAGAACACTTGCATGTTTGAAAACCCAGAAGGTGAGGAAATCTGCAGGTTAATGAGTCTGATTCTTCTCAGGTCTTGGCCACAGCCTCTCTCCTCAATCTGGGTAATTTGACTTTCTCTTTTGCAATGATCAGCACCAGAAGCTCTGATTCTGTTCTGCTCCTTCCCAAAACCAAGCTGGGACTTCCCAATGCCAGGGACAGCCGTGGTCAGCAGGAACAGGGGCAGGAAGGGGCTGGGGACAGCTCCACACCAGGAGCAGAGAAGGGCTCCAGCCCATGAGGAATTGCGGCATTAAAGGACCCCTGAGCAGTCACGGGAGGGGTCGGAGGGATCTCTGAGGTGCCCCGTTTCCTCTCTGGAATCTGGAACATCTAGTGGTAACTTTGTGCCCCAGACCCACAGAAGCTGATCCCCTTCTGTGTCCCCCTACACCGAGTACAATTCTCTGGAACAAGCCCAGGTTATCACATCCTGATCCACCCTGCGATATCCACCATCATGGAAAGAGCCGGTCCTCCCCTCTGAAGGACTTGTCTTAATTCCCTCAGTTCCCTGAAGGCTGGTGTGGCTGACACAGCCCTTCCCTCCCAGGAGCACTGCCTGGGCCACCGCATCCCTCGGATCCAAAGTCCTGAAAGGTGCCAAAACATCTCCAACTCCGTGGGAAGATGGGACCTTTGGATTTCCCCCACGGGATGCATGTTCAGCATGAGGTAAACATGCCAACATTGACTTAACTCTGAACATTCCTGCTTGGAGAAAGCTGTCCCACGCCATGGAAATGATGAGTAGTTTTTAATGAAACCCAATTTTGTCTCAAAACTGTGATTATATTATCAGCAGTTAATTATCACCTGTCAAACCGAGCTCACGCTGCTGCGGGGGTTTGGTTCTCCCGGAGTTCTGCAGAGCTGAATTCCTCGGTGCAGGATGGGCAGCCCTTTTTTGTCGGGAGATGTTCTTGATTGAGCTGCTCTCGTGGCTCCTGGATGGGAATGAGCTTTGATTTCCTGGGAGATGACAGGCTCAGTGTTCCTGAAGCGGCTTGTCTGGAGATCAGGCAGCACAATGGTGAATACATCCTCATCACTCTTTACGGTGTGCTCTCACATCGCTCAGACACATTTTCTCCTCAGGTATTTCATAAACTGTTTGTAGCTGGGGCTCTGTGATGAATGTGCTGAGGCACCTGCATGTCTCTGAGAGCTGTGCTTGAGGGAACAGCTCTTCTACACCTGAGCTTTCTTCATTTCTTCCAGAGGAGGACAAAGATCCTCAGAACATCTCAACACCTCTGTTCTGTTGCAAATTCAATTTCAATCCTTTGAAAGAGGACCTGAGTTTGGGTGTTCCTCCTGACGCTTCTCATATTTTGTAGACAGTCTTTTAAACTGCTTTTCTCCAGGTTTTGGGGAAAAGTGGATATGGAAAACTGGCAAAAGCATAATTGCTCTTCACCAGGCGAGGGTTTGCTGTGGAGGAAGGGAAGGGAAGGGAAGGGAAGGGAAGGGAAGGGAAGGGAAGGGAAGGGAAGGGAAGGGAAGGGAAGGGAAGGGAAGGGAAGGGAAGGGAAGGGAAGGGAAGGGAAGGGAAGGGAAGGGAAGGGAAGGGAAGGGAAGGAGCTCTCCATCAAGGACATTCCCCACTAGCAGAGCTGGAACACATTTCCCACATGGTTGTGCTGATCTCTAGGCCAGAGTCAATGTCCCCACACCTGCTGTGACCCCAAAATCACCTCTGGTGGTTCTCACTGAGCAGGAGATCAGCACCACGATCTCTGCAGCAGCTGATGCTGTCCCGGACCCCACCTGGCAATAGAGGCAGAAGAAACCCATAAAATATCTCACAGTTACATTACAAACCCTACAAATCCCCCTCATCCTGCCGCAGTGCACCCAGCGGAGGATATTTTCTCTTTTCTTTGGCAGCTTTTCTTTCTTGCTGGCCCACAGCTCCCTTTGTCCAACTGCAGCCATTGAAATGAAGGATTTTTGCAGCTCGCATCTGCTAAGTACCTGCTCATTAACCAGCTGACACTCCCACTCTGCGCGGGCAGGAATTCCTTTATCTGCCGCGATTAAAGGGAGCAGCGCTTGGAAGATGCGCCCGTAAATCCTTGCATTCGTTTGAGTGCCGAGCGGCGTGAGCACAATGGACAGATCGCGGCTGAGGCTGCACAATAAAACTGCCAGCGGCTATTGATTGAAGTGTCATCCCCCGTCAGCACAGCGCAAAGGCGCCGGAGCTGTGTGAGCACAGCCACCGATCAACGATAAACGCAGCGCTCGGGGAGGGGACGTTTAGGGGCTGAAATCCATGGTTGGGGATGGAAACCCATTGTTGGGGATGGAAACCCATGGTTGGCGACTGAAATCCATGGTTGGGGATGGAAACATATTGTTGGGGACGGAAATCCATTGTTGGGGACTGAAATCCATTGTTGGGGACGGAAATCCATTGTTGGGGATGGAAATCCATGGTTGGGGACTGAAATCCATTGTTGGGGACGGAAATCCATTGTTGGGGATGGAAATCCATTGTTGGGGATGGAAATCCATGGTTGGGGATGGAAATCCATTGTTGGGGATGGAAATCCATGGTTGGGGACTGAAATCCATTGCTGGGGATGGAAATCCATTGTTGGGGATGGAAATCCATTGTTGGGGACTGAAATCCATGGTTGGGGATGGAAATCCATTGTTGGGGACGGAAATCCATGGTTGGGGACTGAAATCCATTGTCCTTCAGCTGCGGAGGGGAAGCAGGGCCGGCCTGCCCTGATTTGTGCCCCCAGACCCACCGCAGGCCATTTGTTAGAGTTATCCGCTCGGTCAGAACAAGCGCAGTGCCAGCACGGCCGGGGTGAGCGCAGGGTCCCTCTGGTGCCAGCGCTGAGTGCCCACAGCCCCTGGGCAGTGCGCACAGCCCCTGGGCAGTGCCTGGCCTGAGCTGGTCACAGCGAGGCCGCACCACCAGAGCAGTTTGGGAGATTTTCCTGGGGACAAAGAGGGCTGTCAGTGCCTGTGGGGCCAGCTCAGGCAGCACCCAGGGGTGCCTCGCCTGGGGCTGCAGCTCCGGGAGCCCCATGGTCACTGCCAAGGTTGTCTCCTCTCTTTTTGTCCTGCTGGGTTTGCAGGGACTGCGCAGGGACTTTAACCTGCACCCTGCCTGATGGCTCCAGAGAGACCCAACCCTCCTCTTGGAGAAGCAGCAAGATCCATGGAATCACGGAATCATTTAGGGTCCCCAAGTCCAACCACCCACCCAGCCCCAGAACCATGGTCACCACTGCCCCAGGTGCCGCTCCCAGGGATGGAACTCCTCCAGTTCCCTGCACAGTCTGTCCCAGCGATTCCCAACCATTCTGTGAGGAAATATCCCCTCATTCCTCATCTAAACCTCCCCTGGAGCACCTTGAGGCCATTCCTTTCCATCCTGGGCTGCTGCATTTCCTCTGCCGCTCCCTGGATGAACCAGGGGGGTACAAGCAGCCCATGGCCGAGGCTGGGAGCTCAGAGCCCTTCCTGGTTCTATCTGAGCATTTGTCACTCATGGAGAGGCTGGAGCAGCCCCTCACACACTGGGATGTTTTTCTGGCTGTTTCTGTTCGTGGACAACTCATTTAGGACAAATTTCCTGTGTGAGAACTTTCCCTCCAGACTGAAGCTCTCCACACTAAACAAGGACAAAATGGGAAGAAAAATAGTGGAGAAACAGAGTAGCATGAGAATGAAAAGCACTGAACTCCAGGCAGCTCACGCTTATTTTTCATAATTCCAGATCAACGCCAGCATCTCCAATTTTCTGCATTGTGCTGTAATTTCCCTTAATGCTGAATTAGGTCCTAATCATTTGTATAATTTAAAATATTATTTCTTTGGGTGAGCGCAGAAGGTTCTGCAGGGTATTTTGGTTTGGTTTTTTCCTTTTCCC